>ML284890.1:0-17313 GCA_005239495.1 Nicotiana undulata
TAGTGACGAGGCTAGACTTGACAATAACGATAACCTGTCCTATTCTACAGTAGGTAACAGGAAATAACACAAGGCAGGAGATAAACCCCGGGCCCGCTTGGTCCAAACTCGAGGTTCGGACCAAAACCCAATCACCCATAACCCCACGAGTTAAAATATATGATTTGTTTCAAGATCCGACCCCAAATTGAGGTTGAATCACCCAATTTTCCCAAAAACCTAANTGAAATCCCGTGTAGAGTGTTCTGTTTTTGGACTTTCTAAATAACTGGGCGAAAATATACATCGCGATCGCGGAAATAGGATTGCGATTGCGGAGAGTCTGGTTCACACGCACTGCGATCGTGGCTGAAAGAATGTGATCGCGAAGAAGGACCTGAAATTCCCCTACACTGCGATCGCGAAGACATGAATGCGATCGCATAGCCCAAAGACCCCGCCCTCTGCGATCGCGAACAAGACCTTGCGATCGCGAAGGGTACCTAGCCAGGCCCCCACCCAGACTACCCTCACTCTATGCGATCGCAGGAGAGAGAGATGCGATCGCGGGAGGCATCTGGGCATAAGTTTGCGATCGTAGAGGCAATCATGCGATCGCAGAGAACAACAGTTGGGTCCCTCAGGATAAGCCTATGCGATCGCAATTCAAGGGTGAGATCGCAGAGAAGAAAACACCAGACACCAGATCTGACTTCAAGACACCAGATGTTTTGACTCTTTAACACCCCGTTAGCTACCCGAAACTCACCCGAGCCCTCGGGTCTCAAAACCAAAAACACTCACAACTCCCAAAACATCCTACGGACTTATTCAAGCTTTTAAATCACCAAAATATCATCAACAACAAGGAATCAAACCTTAAAACTCATAGAATTTTCTCAAAACCTCATAAAGCTTAACTTATCCGATTTCAATCCGAATCACGTCATTTCAAGTCTGTTTTACACCAAATTTCACATATAAGTCACATAACATATAATAAACTTGTTCCGGGCTTCGAAACCATAATACGGGACTGGTAACACGGTTTTCACATAATAATTCATTTTCCAAATCCTTTATTATTTTCAGAAAACAATTTCTTTAAAAATTCATTTCTCGGGCTTGGGACCTCGGAATTCGCTTCCGGGCATACGCCCAAGTCCCATATTTTCCTACGGACCCTCCGGGACCGTTTACCAAAAATGTTGACCAAAGTCAACTTTATTCAATTATTCAATTCAAAGTTCAATTTTTATCAAATTTTCACATAGAAGCTTCACGGCTACATGCCCGGGCTGCGCACGCATATTGAGGTGAAATTAACTGAGGCTTTCAGAGCCTCGGAACACATATTTATCTAGAATTACTTAGGATGACCTTTTGGGTCATCACATTCAGTGGCCTTATCTATTGTTGAAACTGAGTATGTTGTTGCTGCCTCATGTTGTGCTCAATTGTTGTGGATCAAACAACAATTAATGGACTTTGGAATTGATGTTTGTTGTATCCCCATTTTTTGTGATAACACTAGTACAATTACTATGACCAAGAACCCGGTTCATCACAAGAGAACTAAGCTCATAGATGTTAGGCATCACTTTTTGAGGGGATAACTATGAAAAAGGGTTGATCACTTTGGAATTTTGTGCTACTGACAAGTAAATAGCTGACAACTCCACAAAAGCCCTAAGTAGAATCACTTTAAAAGGAACATGTGTAACGACCCAAATTCCCAACCTTAGGGACCGTGATGGCGCCTGACACCACACTTGCTAGGCAAGCCAATGTTAGAATTCGAGTAGCTAATTTCCTTTGGTTATCTTCTTAAGCATTAATAAATAAATCTAAAGTAAACTTAATTTAAGTGATTTCCAAAGATAAAAATAATAAACAATTGAATAAAACGAACCACGATCTAATTATATAAATAAATCTAGAACTACCCCAGAGTCTGGTGTCACAATTCACGAACTACTAAGGAATACTACAAATAATGAGTTGAAAGAAATAGGGTAACTGTTCTGAATATGATAAAACAACGTTTATGAAAATAGGAGAAGACTCTCGGGATCTGCGAACGCCGATAGATATTCCTCGTGTCTCTGAATAAATGAATAGCCGCTCTAAATATCTATACTGCTGGTCGATACCTGGATCTGCATAAAAGAGTGCAGAGTGTAGTATCGGTACAACCGACCCTATGTACTGAATAAGTGTCGAGCCAAACCTCAATGAAGTAGTGACGAGGCTACGGCGGGGCATTAGCAACATATAACATGTGACAATAATATATACAATAACGCAATAAAACATTTCTACACGACAAGAAAAGAAAGAACAAAAATATAACTGAGACAATAAATACTATGTAAGAAGGAAATCTAAACGAATAATTAAGTACTGCAACAACAATGAAATAACTCAGCCGCCTTTTACAGGCCTCAGCTATAACCAAATCTCAAATAATTTCCAAGTTTCCAACTTTAACTTTAAATAAAAGTAGTGCCAAAATATGAAAAATAGTAATATAAAATAGTAAGTTTTCAAATCTTTGTTTTTCTTTAAAAATCAGTAAAAATATAAATGTCCTCCTTTATCGCTCCTTCTTGCGGCGTGCAACCCGCTCCCGCCTGTCCACCCTTATTGATCCTCCCTAAATATATCACCCTTATTGCTCCTGTTACGGCGTGCAACCCGATCCCACCTGTCCACCCTTATCACTCTTTGTTGCGGCGTGCAACCCGCTCCCACCAGACATATCATATCAATCTATTCATAAATTTCACAATTCAGGCCAAGCCTTTCACAATACTTTTATTTTCATAATTTCAAACAGAAAACCGTATAGCTCGTAAGCTTTAACCAATATCATTTCACAATAAAACCAACCATAATATATGTAAAGACCGTAACGTTGTCAACCCAGCTCAGTCTTTATGTACCATGATAAAATCAAAAGAACTTCCAACACTTTTAATACATTTTCCACAACAATTGGCACAATCAATTGAAACCAAACAACCACGTAAACCTCAACAATCATAAATTAGTTAAACTTCATTCCTCATCACTTCCTCAATATTATCAACAATGGAACCAACAGGAACATACATATATATATATATATATATAATTCGTAATACAGTGCCAAACCGCTCAACCGTTTTATACCACAAGGAATCCAGCTAAAACAACCAATACTCCTTCCAAAATAACCACAACAATATCTAACAATAAAATAACAAGATCAAGTAGTCATAGAAACAATAATGGACATAGAACAATTAAGACAAGAATCAATTAAGTTGGGAACGGAAAAGGGATCATGCTTAACATGCAAATTGGGTGGTGTATAGATACTCGTCACCTCACCCATACACCACGCCCATGCATTTCACATAGCAAAAAAGTGAGGATTCTTGTTCCCTCAAGTCAAAGTTAGACCAAACACTTACCTCAATTTCGCAAGCAATTCACTGCTCTAGCACTGCTTTTCCTTTAGAATTCGCTTCTAATCCGCTCGAATCTAATCACAATTTGTTCAATGTTATCAATCATAGCCTAAAGGAATCATCTTTATTGAAAAACAATGTTTTCCTAAGTTTTCCTATTCAATTTAAAAAATTGACCCCGGACCCGCTTGGTCTAAACTCGAGGTTCGGACCAAATCTCGTTTACCCAATATCCCCCAAGCACGGATATACAATTGGTATTGGAGTCCGACCTCAATTCTAGGTCCAATTCACCAAAATTTAAAATTCCTAAGTTCTACCCAAAAACCAAAGTTTTACCATGAAAACTCTAGATTTTTGGTTGAAATCATTGTTAAAAGTTGTTAGGAATTGAAATAAATTAGTTAGACCCCATATATATTATAACATTCCTCGTACACTTATTATCATATTCAATTTGTATCCATCATATTAATCGACCTTGTCCGCACATAAAATAATATAATTATAACGCGTGAACTTTCTAATTTCTCCAAAATTCGCCGAATTGTTCTACAGACTAACAAATCCAAATCTGAACATACGCCTAAGTCCAAAAGCATCGTACGAAGCTATTGACATCATGGAACCTCCATTTAGAGGTCATTTTCTCAAAATTCAACTCTCTGGTCAACTCTTTCTATTTAAGCTTCGAAGTGAGAATTTGTCACGACCCAAATTCCTTATTCAGGTCGTGATGGCATCCAACAGCGGGGTTAGCCAAGCCGATATAACTTTCACTAAGTGATACCCTTCCCATTCGATCAACAGGTCAATGATTACCCATTTATAATAACTAATATGATTCTAGCCTTGAGTGAAGGCAAAGTCATAGTAGATACAAAGCCGAAATAAAACATACATTTAGATATACATCCCAGAACCCCAAAAATATATACCGCGTGTGTGCCAGGAACTAGTGTCACGGGCAACTACTGAATATACAATGACTACAACATATATAGGGTCTCAGTCTAAGTTAAATAGACAGAGAGCATAACAAAGAAACTCCCGGACGCTGCTAGGAAGTTGCCAGGAAAGCAGCTCACCGTGAAGTATGACCACGCTATCAATATCCGGCACCGGCCTAAAAATCAGATGTACCAGCCTCCGGACCTGTACAGTCAAGTACACAAAAGGAAAGAAAGTGCAACATGAGTACATATATATAAATATGTACCCAGTGAGTATCCCGTCTAATCTCGAAGAAGTAGTGATGAGAGGTCGACTCGATACTCACTAAGGTCAAACAGTCGTAAAGTAAGCAGGATGTAAAGAAACTCCAGACAAGTAAAAAAAAATAATCAAGTACATCAATACCCGGCATCAAACAGAAATCTCAAATCAAACAAGTTTGGTATCCGCCGTGGCGTACGGCCCGATCTCACCCTGGTAGTCTCAATCTCGCCATGGCGTACGGCCCGATCCCACCTTGGTAATCTCAATCTCGCCGTGGTGTACGGCCCGATCCCACCCTGGTAGTCTCAATCTCGCTGTGGCGTACGGCCCGATCACACCCTGGTAATCTCAATCTCGCCCTGGCGTACGGCCCGATCCCACCCTGGTAGTCTCAATCTTGCCGTGGCGTACGACCCGATCCCATAATATAATCAATCATCACTCTGCCGTGGCGTACGGACCGATCCCATAATATAATCAATCATCACTCTGTCGTGGCGTACGGCCCGATACCATAATATAATCAATCGTCACTCTGTCGTGGCGTACGGCCCGATCCCATAATATAATCAATCATCACTCTGACGTGACTCTCTTATCACACTTAAATCAAGCCAAGTATCACCACGTTCAAAGACAACAATACCAAGCACACATGTATACAAGTCATATCTATTCTACAACAGAGGAAAACAGTGAGCATGTTGTATCCTAACTACCCGGACGAAACACTAATAGCCATTACGTACGGACTCTCGTCACTCAGCGCGTACGTAGCCCCCAAACAAGATCACATAGCAAACAAGGCTACCTAGAGGGACAATTTCCCTCTTAAGAGGTTAGAAAGGAGACTCACCTCGATAAAAGCACTCCTCGGACCAAGGACCGGATCAAAAGATGTGCCCGAAGCTCCGAAGTTACTCTTGATGGTTCACAACTAGCCAAACATAACATAATTGAATCAATTTAAGGTTCAAGAAGGAGAAATAGCAAGAATTCCTAAAGTTTAACATTCTTGGCGATTTTTGATATTTCGACTCCGGGCCCACGCTTTCGGATTTTGAAAATTCTCGAAGGAATGAATTACCCGAAGCCTAAGGATCGTAATTACATAATTCATTTTGGAATATATGGCTAAAAATGAAGTTTCACTATTTTCCCAAAACCCCACATTTTTCTACCAATTCCTATGAATTTTAAGATAATTGGAAGAGAATTTTATTTGAATTTGATGTTAAAAAGTCATGACAACGGACTAGAAATCACTTACCTTGATGAATTTGAACTTGGGCAGCCATTTCTCTAGCTTGGAGGAGCTCTAATGGAGGTTGGGTATTGAATAATGAAGAAGAATCCTGTAATTAGACATTTAAGTACTACCCAAGAAAACCTTCACTGCGATCGCGACACTAGGCCTGCGATCGCGAAGGGCAACCGGACAGACCTCTTCCATCGCATCAGAGGTCCTGCGATCGCGAAGACCATCTGGTCTGACCTCTGCGATCGCGGCAGAGGTCCTGCGATTGCGATGAACAATTTCACCCGACCTAGCTGCGACTCAATGCGATCGCGTGAAAGTGCTGCGATCGCGAAGCTTTGGAACCCATAACCCTGCGATCGCGGAGGGGAGGCTGCTATCGCAGTGAACAATCACTAGCCCAGCAAAATCCTTCTCCGCGATCACAGAGAAGGAAACCATATAGCAGATTGTTTTGGTTTTCCAGCTTAGCTCCCGGGGGTCTAAAACATCCCCGAGCCCCTCGGGACCCCATCCAAAAGCACCGGCAAGTCTCTATTCATGATACGGACTAGCTCGAACTTCCGGAACATGAAAAACAACAACGAAACTGAAAATCAAACCCCAAAACCAAATTAATCAAACTCGAGAACTTTGAAATTCTAGAATTCATTACATTGTGCCGAACGGGTCTATACTACTCGGAATGACCCCAAATTTTGCAGACAAGTCACAAATGACTATACGAAACTATTGTCGGTCCCGGAATTCCATTTGGACCCCGATAGAATACAGTCCCGTTCCAGGCCAAATTCTAAACTTAAGGAAATCCTGATATCCATTTCGGGTGCCGAAATGCTCCCGGGTCATCAGAAACCCGAGCCAAACATACGCCCAAGTCCGAAATCATCATACGGAGCTACTGGAGCTGTCAGAACTCAATTCCGAGGTCGTTTGCTCACAATGTTGACCGAAGTCAAACTTGGCCAAATAGGCCAGCCTTAAGGAACCAAGTTTTCCTAAACCATCCAAATCATTCCCGAATCCCGAGCCACCCGCTCCCGTGAATCATAAAGCATGAATAGACGCTATGGAAGGTTTCATTTAAGGAAAATGGATCTTAATACGCAAAACGACCGGCTGGATCGTTACATTCTCCCCCTCTTAAACAAACGTTCGTCCCCGAACGGGACTAGAATCATACCTGGGGTGCTGAATAGCTGTAGATATCTGCTCCGCATGTCCTGCTCAGAATCCCAAGTCGCCTACTCAACTGGTTGGCCCCTCCACTGGACCTTAACCGCAGAAACTGTCTTAGACCTCAACTGGAGGTCATGCCTACCAATAATGGACATTGGCTCCTCCTCGTAGCCCAACTTTTCATCTAACTGAATAGTGTTGTAATCAACCACGTGTGAGAACTCGGCGTGATACCTCTGAAGCATGGAAACATGAAAAACTGGGTGAACTCCTGATAAGGCTGGTGGCAAAGCTAGCTCATAAGCAACCTCTCCAACCCGCTTCAGCACCTCGAAAGGACCTATAAATCTGGGGGTCAACTTGCCTTTCTTCCCAAACCTCATAATGCCCTTCATCGGCGAAACCTTCAACATAACCATATCTCCCTCCATGAATGATACATCACGTGCCCGCTGATCTGCATAGCTCTTCTTCCTAGACTGTGATGTACGGAGCCTCTCCTGAATAATCTTCACCTTTTCCAAGGCATCTCTGACCAGATCTGTACCATATAACTTGGCCTCACCAGGCTCAAACCACCCAATCGGAGAACGGCATCGCCGATTATATAAAGCCTCAAATGGAGCCATCTCGATGCTGGACTGATAACTATTATTGTATGCAAACTCCGCCAAAGGCAAGAACTGGTCCCACTGACCCCCGAAATCAATCACGCAAGCCCTGAGCATATCCTCCAAAATCTGAACTGTACGCTCTGACTGGCCATCAGTCTGAGGGTGAAATGCTGAACTGAGGTCTATCTGAGTACCCATCTCGCTGTGCAAAGCTCTCNTATCCTCCAAAATCTGAACTGTACGCTCTGACTGGCCATCAGTCTGAGGGTGAAATGCTGAACTGAGGTCTATCTGAGTACCCATCTCGCTGTGCAAAGATCTCCAGAAGTGCGAAGTGAACTGAGGACCCCGATCTGAAATGATAGACACCGGCACACCATGCAACCGGACTATTTCACGGAGGTAAATCTGAGCTAGCCTCTCTGCAGTGTAAGTAGTAGCCACAGAAATGAAATGCGCCGATTTGGTCAGTCTATCCACAATGACCCAAACCACGTCAACCTTCCGCAAGGTCCGAGGCAACCCAACCACGAAGTCCATAATGATACGCTCCCATTTCCACTGAGGAATGGACATCTGCTGAAATAAGCCTCATGGCCGCTGATGCTCGTACTTAACCTGCTGACAATTAAGACACCTAGCCACATGTTGAACAATGTCTTTCTTCATCCGCCTCCACCAGTAGTGCTGCTTCAAATCACGGTACATCTTCGTAGCTCCTGGGTGGATAGAATACCGAGAACTGTGAGCCTCTACTAGAATCATCTCCCTCAGGCCATCAACATTAGGAACACACAATCAGCCCCGGAGTCGCAGAACACCATCCTCGCCTAAAGTAATCTCCTTGGCCATGTCCTGGACCACCGTATACCGTAGCTCTGCTAGACGTGGATCATCAAACTATCGAGCCTTAATCTCTCCCAATAATGAAGACTGAGCAATCACATGAGCTAGAACTCGACGAGGCTCGGAAAGATCCAATCTCACTAGGCGATTGGCCAAGGACTGAATGTCCAAGGCTAAAGGTCTCTCCTCAGCTGCAATGTAGGCCAAACTACCCATACTAGCTGCCCGCCTGCTCAAGGCATCCGCTACAACATTTGCTTTGCCCGGGTGATACAGAATAGTGAGATCATAGACTTTCAACAACTCAAGCCACCTCCGCTGCCTCAAATTAAGGTCCCTCTGCTTGAGTAAGTACTGCAGGCTGCGGTGGTCGGTATAGACCTCACAAGATACACCGTACAAATAATGCCGCCATATCTTCAAAGCATAAACAATCGCCGCCAACTCCAAATCGTGCACAGGGTAATTCATTTCATGGACCTTTAGTTGTTGCGAAGCATAAGCAATAATCTTGCCATCCTGCATCAACACACATCCCAACCCGACGCGCGAGGCGTCGCAATACACTGTGTACACTCCAGACTCAAAAGGCAATGATAACTCTGGTGCTGAAGTCAATGCTGATTTGAGCTTCTGAAAGCTCGCCTCACAATCATCGGACCACTGAAATGGAGCATCTTTCTGAGTCAATCTAGTTAGTGGAGCGGCAATAGAAGAGAATCCCTCCACAAATCGACGATAATAACCTGCTAAACCCAGAAAACTCCTGATCTTTGAAGCTGAAGTAGGACGTGGCCAACTCTGAACTACCTCAATCTTCTGCGGATCAACCTTGATACCCTCACCTGAAACCACGTGCCCCAGAAATGCCACAGACTCCAGCCAAAACTCAGACTTGGAGAACTTAGCATATAGCTTCTGCTCTCGCAAAGTATGAAGTACAACTCTCAAATGCTGCTCGTGCTCTCCCAAGCTCCGCGAGTAGATCAATATATCATCAATGAAAACAATAATGAAGGAGTCTATATACGGCCTGAATACCCTATTCATCAAGTCCATAAATGATGCTGGAGAATTAGTCAAGCCAAAGGACATCACTAAGAACCCATAGTGGCCATATCTGGTGCGAAATGCAGTCTTCGGGACATCAGAAGCTTGAATCTTCAAATGGTGGTAACCTGACCTCAAATCAATTTTAGAGAACACACGAGCACCATGTAGCTGATCAAACAAATCATCAATGCGCGGCAGAGGATACTTGTTCTTGATGGTCACCTTATTCAAGTGGCGGTAGTAAATACACATCCGCATAGACCCATCCTTCTTCTTCACAAATAGGACTGGAGCACCCCACGGCGACACACTCGGCCTAATAAACCCCCTGGCCAACAACTCCTCAAGTTGCTCCTTCATTTCCTTTAGCTTTTTAGGAGCCATACGATAGGGAGGACTAGAAATAGGCTGAATATCTGGTGCCAAATCAATGCAGAAATCTATATCTCGATCTGGAGGCATGCCTGGAAGATCTGAAGGAAACACCTCCGGAAACTCCCGAACGACAGGCACTGAATCAAGGGTAGGAGACTCGGCGGTGGTGTACCGTACATAAGAAAGGTAAGACAGACACCCTTTCTCGACCATATGCTGAGCTTTCATGAAGGAAATGACCCGACTAAGGCACTAGCTAAAGAACCCCTCTACTCTAACCTCGACGACTCAGGCACGGCTAATGTCACTGTCTTGGCATGGCAATCCAGGACAGCATGATGAGGGGATAACCAATCCATGCCCAAGATGACCTCGAAATCAACCATATCTAGCAACAACAGGTCGGCTCTGGTCTCCAACTCACAGAAGGTAATTATACAAGACCGGTAGACCCAGTCTACCATTACATAGTCGCCCATAGGAGTGGATATATACAAGGGAGAACCCAAAGACTCACAAATAACATCTAGAGAATGGGCAAATAATGATGAAACATATGAATAAGTAGACCCTGGATCAAATAGTACTGAAGCCTCTCTATCACAGACCGAAATAATACATGTAATCACAGCATCTGATGCCACTGCGTCTGCCCTGGCTGGAATAACATAAAATCTCGCTGAAGCACCTGATGTATGATCTTCCCTGGGACGAGCTGGAACTGAACGACCCCTTCCTGACTGGCCTCCCCATCTAGGAAGGCCCCTGCCGATCTGACCTCCACCCTTAAGTGGTCGTACTGCTGGTGCTGTAATCATAGGCTGCTGGCTCTGCTGCACGGCCTTGCCCCGATTCCTGGGACAAACCCTCCATGCGTGACCCAGATCCCCACACTCGAAGCAACCCCCTGGCACTACTGTTTGCTGCCCTGAAGATGAGGCACACTGACTAGCTGAAGAGCGGTGTGAATCCCCTGGTAAAGCACTAGGATAAGAACTGGAGGATCTCTGATGGCTAGAATAACTGTTAGGTGCACTCTGGATGGCTGAAGGATGATAAGAGCGCTCTGGCATGGCGCTAAACTGGGGCCTGACTGGAACAACCCTATGAGGTACTGGAGGTGCTGAATAGGAAGTCCTGCTTAACCGGACACCTCCATACTGACCCCTGGCCCTAGCTGGAGCCCCTCTGAAGTCGCCTACAAACCTGGCCCTCTTGTCCTGCTAACCCTGCTGACCTGGCTGACCCTGCTCCCTACCCCTCACACGGTAACCCTCGATACGTCGAGCTATCTCGACTACAAGATGATATGGGATACCCATCTCTACCTCTCTGGCCATGGAAGTCCTTATACCCGGATGTAAGCATGCCACAAACCGTCGAACCCTCTCAGCATCTGTGGGTAATATCATGAGAGCATGGCGAGACAACACTAAGAACCTGGCCTCATAATCTGACACAGACATCTGCCCCTGCTCTAACCTCTCAAACTGACCTCGAAGCTCCTCCCTCTCAGATGGTGGAATGTATCTGTCCAAAAATAACTTAATAAACTGCTCTCAAATAACTGGTGGCGATCCTACTGGCCTACAAAGAGCATATGACTGCCACCAGCGGCGAGCTCTGCCCTCAAGCTGAAATGTCGTGAAATCTACCTTGTGTGACTCTAATATCCCCATGTTGTGCAGTCTGTCCCTGCACCTCTCGATAAAATTCTGTGCATCTTCTCCTCGCTCACCCCCGAAGGTCGGTGGGCGAAGCTAAGTCCATCTACCCAGCAGCTTCTGCTGGTCTATCTCTGCAACTGGCCTGGGCTCTGGTGCTACCACCCCAGGCTGAACCCCAATCACTAGGGGAATATCTGGAGTACGATGTACTGCTGCTGCTGGTCCTGTAGCCTGAGCGGTAGGGGTCTGAACTCCCCCTCCTGCCTGAGAAGCAGCAGGATCTGATGGAAGTACCCCCGCATGTGACATAATATCCATGAACCTCATCATACGGCCCATGACCTCCTGGAAGCCCGGCGCCGTCATAAAATCAGCTGGTGGTGGAACTACTGGA
This sequence comes from Nicotiana undulata, assembly GCA_005239495.1. Taxonomy (NCBI): domain Eukaryota; kingdom Viridiplantae; phylum Streptophyta; class Magnoliopsida; order Solanales; family Solanaceae; genus Nicotiana; species Nicotiana undulata. The sequence continues at coordinate 12,039 of ML284890.1, forward strand.
GGCTGCTCATCCTGCTCCTCAACATAGGGATCCTCAATTGGTGCAACCGGTACAGCTCTGGGATGACCTCGCCCCCTACTACGAACAGGATCCCTACCCCTGCCCCTACCACGGCCTCGAGCGGCGGGGGTAGCAGCCTCCCCTGGATCAGGAACATGTGAAGCACGCATCCTCACTATCTGTGAGAGAATAGAAGAACAGGTTTGAGTACATCATTGGTTGCACGATACGATATGAGCAAAGGGAGTTTCTTAACGCCCTATAGCCTCCTGAAGATAAGTACGAACGTCTCTGTACTGATCCACAAGACTCTACTGGGTTTTCCCGTGACTCGTAAGACTACGTGAACCTAAGGCTCTGATATCACGTTGTCACGACCCAAATTCCTTATTCAGGTCGCGATGGCGCCCAACAGCGGGGTTAGGCAAGCCGATATAACTTTCACTAAGTGATACCCTTCCCATTCGATCAACAGGTCAATGATTACCCATTTATAATAACTAATATGATTCTAGCCTTGAGTGAAGGTAAAGTCATAGTAGATACAAAGCCGAAATAAAACATACATTTAGATATACATCCCAGAACCCCAAAAATATATACCGCGTGTGTGCCAGGAACTAGTGTCACGTGCAACTACTGAATATACAATGACCACAACATATACAGGGTCTCAGTCTGAGTGAAATAGACATAGAGCATAACAAAGAAACTCCCGGACGCTGCTAGGAAGTCGCCAGGAAAGCAGCTCACTGTGAAGTATGACCACGCTATCAATATCCGGCACCGGCCCAAAAATCAGATGTACCATCCTCCGGACCTGTACAGTCAAGTACACAAAAGGAAAGAAAGTGCAACATGAGTACATATATATAAATATGTACCCAGTGAGTATCCCGTCTAATCTCGAAGAAGTAGTGACGAGAGGTCGACTCGATACTCACTAAGGTCCAACAGTCGTAAAGTAAGCAGGATGTAAATAAACTGCAGACAAGTAAAATAAATAATCAAGTACATCAATACCCGGCATCAAATAGCAATCTCAAATCAAACAAGTTTGGTATCCGCCGTGGCATGCGGTCCGATCCCACCCTGGTAGTCTCAATATTGCCGTGGCCTACGGCCCGATCCCACCCTGGTAGTCTCAATCTCGCCTTGGCTTACGGCCCGATCCCACCCTTGTAGTCTCAATCTCGCTGTGGCGTACGGCCCGATCCCACCCTCGTAGTCTCAATCTCGTCGTGGCGTACGGCCCGATCCCACCCTGGTAGTCTCAATCTCGTTGTGGCATACGGCCCGATCCCACCCTGGTAGTCTCAATCTCGCCGTGGTGTACGGCCCGATCCCATAATATAATCAATCATCACTCTGTCATAGCGTACTGCCCGTCCCATAATATAATCAATCATCACTCTGTCGTGGCATACGACCCAATCCCATAATATAATCAATCATCACTCTGCCGTGGCGTACGGCCCGATACCATAATATAATCAATCGTCACTGTGCCGTGGTGTACGGCCCGATCCCATAATATAATCAATCAGCACTCTGTCGTGGCGTACGGCCCGATCCCATAATATAATCAATCATCACTCTGTCGTGACTCTCTTATCACACTTAAATCAAGCCAAGTATCACCATGTTCAAAGACAACAATACCAAGCACACAAGTATACAAGTCATATTTATGCTACAACAGAGGAAAACAATGAGCATGTTGTATCCTAACTACCCGGACGAAACCGTAATAGCCACTACGTACGGACTCTCGTCACTCGGTGTGTACGTAGCCCCCAAAAAAGATCACATAGCAAACAAGGCTACCTATAGGGACAATTTCCCTCTTACGAGGTTAGAAAGGAGACTCACCTCGATAAAAGCACTACTCGGACCAAGGATCGGATCTAAAGATGCGCCCGAAGCTGCGAAACTACTCTTGACGGTTCACAACTAGCCAAACATAACATAATTGAATCAATTTAAGGTTCAAGAAGGAGAATTAGCAAGAATTCCTAAAGCTTAACATTCTTGGCGATTTTTGAAATTTCGACCCCGGGCCCACCGTTTCGAATTTTGAAAATTCTCGAAGGAATGAATTACCCGAAGTCTAAGGATCGTAATTACATAATTCGTTGAGGAATATATGGCTAAAAATGAAGTTTCACTATTTTCCCAAAACCCCACATTTTTCTATCAATTCCTATGAATTTTAAGATAATTGGAAGAGAATTTTATTTGAATTTGATGTTAAAAAGTCATGAAAACGGACTAGAAATCACTTACCTTGATGAATTTGAACTTGGGCAGCTCTTTCCCTAGCTTGGAGGAGCTCTAATGGAGGTTGGGTATTGAATAATGAAGAAGAATCCCGTAATTGGACATTTAAGTACTGCCCAGGAAAACCTTCACTGCGATCGCGACACTAGGCCTGCGATCGCAAAGGGCAACCGGACTGACCTCTGCGATCGCATTAGAGGTCCTGCGATCGCGAAGACCATCTGGTCTGACCTTTGCGATCGCGGCAGAGGTCATGCGATCGCGATGAACAATTTCACCCGGCCCAGCTGCGACTCAATGCGATCGCGTGAAAGGGCTGCGATCGCGAAGCTTTGGAACCCAGAACCCTGCGATCGCAGAGGGGAGGCTGCGATCGCAGTGAACAATCACTAGCCCAGCAAAATCCTTCTCCGCGATCGCAACCCACCTTCTGCGATCGCAGAGAAGGAAACCAGATAGCAGATTTTTTTGGTTTTCCAGCTTAGCTCCCGGGGGTCTAAAACACCCCCGAGCCCCTCGGGACCCCGTCCAAAAGCACCGGCAAGTCTGTATTCATAATACGGACTCGCTGGAACTTCCGGAAAATGAAAAACAACAATGGAACTGAAAATCAAACCCCAAAACCAATTTAATCAAGCTCGAGAACTTTGAAATTCTAGAATTCATTACATTGCGCCGAACGGGTCTATACTACTCGTAATGACCCCAAATTTTGCAGACAAGTCACAAATGACTATACGGAACTATTTTCGATCCTGGAATTCCATTCAGACCCCGATAGCATGAAGTCCCGTTCCAGGCCAAATCCTAAACTTAAGGAAATCCTTATTTCCATTTCGGGCGCCGAAACGCTCCCGGGTCATCAGAAACTCGAGCCGAACATACGCCCAAGTCCAAAATCATCATACGGAGCTACTAGAGCTGTCACAACTCGATTCCGAGGTAGTTTGCTCAAAATGTTGACCGAAGTCAAACTTGGCCAAATAGGCCAGCCTGAAGGAACCAAGTGTTCCTAAACCATCCAAATCATTCTCGAATCTGAGCCACCTCCTCGCGCGAGTCATAAATCAAGAATAAAAGCTATGGAAGGTTTCATTTGAGGAAACGGGATCTTAATACGCAAAACGACCGGCTGGGTCATTACAGAATTTTTCTTTAATTTAAATACTGAATCTTCCAAAAACTAAACTTGACCACACACGCGAGTCATAATACATATTGTGAAGCTACTATAGACCCTAAGTCACTGAACAGAGCATAAATTCTTAAAATGACAAGCTAGGTCATTACAACAGGCAAATTGGGTGGTGCATAGATACTTGTCGCCTCACCTATACACCACGCCCATGCATTTCACATAGCAAACAAATGGGGATTCCTATTCCCTCAAGTAAAAGTTAGACCAAACACTTACCTCAATTTCGCAAGCAATTCACTGCTCTAGCACTATTTTTCCTTTAGAATTTGCTTCTAATCCGCTCTAATCTAATCATAATTTGTTCAATGTTATCAATCATAGCGTAAAGGAATCATCTTTATTGGAAAGCAATGGCTTTCCTAATTTTTCCTATTCAATTTCAAAAATTGACCCCGGACACGCTTTGTGATGACTCAAAAGGTCATCCTAATGTAATTCTAGCTAAATCTGTGTTACGAGGCCCTGAAAGCCTCCATTAATCTTACCTTGATATGCGTGCGCATCCCGGGCGTGTAACCGGGAAGTTTGTATGTTGGAATGTGATGAAAATGGAATTTATGATAATTAAATGAATAAAGTTGACTATGGCCAACATTTTTGGTAAACGGACACGGATCCGTGATGTGACAGCCCCGGAGGGTCCGTAGGAAAATATGGGACTTGTGCGTATGCCCGGAATCGAATTCCAAGGTCCCAAGCCCGAGAAATGAATTTTTAAAGAAAATTGTTTTCTGGAAATAATAAAGGGTTTTGAAAATGAATAATTATGTGAAAACCATGTCACCGGGCCCGTATTATGGTTCCGGAGCCCGGAACAGGTTTATTATATGTTATGTGACTTATCTGTGAAATTTGGTGTAAAAAGGATTTGAAGTGACGTGATTCGGATTAAAATTGGAAAAGTTAAGCTTTATGAAGTTTTGAGAAAATTCTATGAGTTTTAAGGTTTAATTCCTTGTTTTTGATGATATTTTGGCGATTGAAAAGCTTGAATAAGTCCGTAGGATGTCTTGGTAGTTGTGTGTGTTGTTGGTTTTGAGCCTCGAGAGCTCAGGTGAGTTTCGGGTAGCTAACGGGGTGAGAGAACTTAGGAAAATCTGGGTTTTTTTGTTGTTAGTTTTCTGGTATCAGGCCTTTTCTTCAGTGCGATCGCATATACATCTCCACGATCGCACAACATTAGGTTGGTAGGGGTCCCAAGTGTTGTATGCGATCGCAATGCCATCTCCGCGATCGCATAGGGTGTTAGTCGAGTCAGGAGTCTGGAGTAATTTGGTCAGTGGGATCGCGTGGGGGGTGCTGCGATCGCACAGGGTGGGGGGCCTTAGGTTCTGCGATCGCGTAGAGTATCATCCGGTCCTCTTCTGCGATCGCAATTGTTCTTCTGCGATCGCAGAGCACAAACTCATTCAGGGATTTTTTTTAAATACCAAAACAGAACCTTATACGGGATTCTTCCCATTTTCCACTTCTCTTTTCTTCCCCAAGCCTCCATAACCGAGAATCAAGCTCCCCAACCTCCATAACTCCATAGGTAAGTGCTCTTGACCTCGTTTCCTCTTAATTTCTTCAACTAATCACTAGATTCTAGACCTAAAAACATGGAAATTAAGGTAGAAATTGGGGTTGTTGGGTAGAGTAGGTTTTTGGGAAATTTGGGTGATTCAACCTCAATTTGGGGTCAAATCTTTAAAAAATCATATATTCTAACTCGTGGGATTATGGGTGATCGGTTTTTGGTCCGAGCCTCGTGTTTGGACCAAGGGGGCCCGGGGTCAAATTTTGGAATCTTAGGAA
>ML284898.1:0-15716 GCA_005239495.1 Nicotiana undulata
GTCCTGGCACACACTTGTTGTAGTTATGTTGGTAATTTGGGGTTGTATATATTGGGTCTAGCTATGGCTCAGCTTGTTTCTACGGCCTTAACCTATACCGTTGATTGTATTCCGCACTTTTATTGTTATAGTTGTACGTTGGCTTGCCTAACCTCGTCGTTAGGTTCCATCACGACCTGAACTAGTTTTGGGTCGTGACAACTTCATCATATAGAAACCTTTTTCTTACCTCAATTCAAGATAACCATAACAACACACGAGTGAATTCTCATAATCACAAAACAGGCAAATCCTCAGGGAATAGTCTATACCCCCATTATCCCTCCGCCTACACCTGACAAGCCATAATACTTGAATGCTTCCAAATAAAAATCTATTACGGCGGTCGACAAGCCTCGCACACACCAGCACAAACCACATGCGTAACTTAATCACACTGAAGGAACTGATCACTGCCGTACATGTGCCATTTCAACCATGACTAACCAATCTATCTTCTTTTAATTATCCTTAATTGTCTCAGAAATAATGGTAACCGCATTCAACACATAACAAACTCAATCCTCACTCATCCCGAGTGGCCTTGATTCTCGAGACCATGTTGTCTCAATCCCACAAACCGTCTCATACCCTCCTTGTGCGCATTCACATCTTTGACTGATATACCCATCCCGATAATCTTTCTCCAAATCCGGAGTTTATTTCTCTCATTCCTCCAACACTATACTGCAAGTCAAAAACATCATGGAACATTCCGGGCCTCCTATCATAATCTGTTGCAAGGCCCGATCCTTAGCCATACTGCGGACATGAAACCCTTAAGCATCGTATTCTTAACCTTCGAATTCATAAGGACCACTATTGAGAGTCACCCACTCTGACTTGGCCCCGAATACAATCAAATCCAAGGCTCTTCTAGCACATGAACACCCTCTCAATGAAGCACATGACTGAGTCACTACCCTTATAAATCGCCTATGCATTAAGCATAAATTCTGAATCTTCCAAAGCCTAATCCTGGTCCAATAGGGCCAACTTTTGCACACATTTATCAATTCCCATGCACAATTACCATTTTACTCTTTTCCCCTTAGATGTAATAACTTGCCAATACGCCGATAATCCGCAATCCCATGAAAAGATAATCCTGCAACCCAATTGCAAGCGGTGGGACTCTACCACTTAGCCTGAAGCTACTCACTGCACCACTCTAGACCACACCGAAATCCTTTCTTCCTTGCTGACATGATCTTGCTCAACCAATCCGTCAATTTCTTCTAAATTCTCATGTTAGCATTTCATGAATACTCAAATTCTCTAGCATCATTCACGTATTTAGCCTCCTGTCGAATAGCCGCTAGAATTCCTCGCAGAAACTTGCCAACCACACGACCGCTAACCTGCTCACAGGAGATAACCCTCCTACAGAAATTACCAACTGACACCTTCCAACGACGATGTACTGCACAATCTCTACGACATCAATACCCCATCCTACGCCCATCCTCATTTACCAACTTTACCAGTCTGTCCGCTCTTCATGGACATCTACTAAATGCGCGACAATATCTCCTAATTCATAGCTAGGCTGCATCCTTCTTCATCTAGAACAACTCATCTCTGTTGTATCCAACCTTCCGCCGAAATAACCAACATTTCAATTTAAGCACGCGGACCCAATCATCGTCCACTAAAATCCTAAAATCACTTAAAACTCCTCCTCAAGATGAGCATCTATCTTACCACAGAACTCATATGCCACGCTGCCATTATCCCACTTCAGTTAAACTTACTCCTTTAAGCAACTACCTAACTTCCGTTTCTTACACCTGGACTTTTAGAACTTTATCCGCCATCTGACACTTCTCACATGTCTTCCTTTATCGTATGTTGCCCAATTGTTTCCTCAATTCAACATCATTCTCTGTAGCACTTAAACCAACAGATCACCACAATTTCAAACTCTCCAAAGATCATCTTCCTCGAGCCGCCTTCATTAGAAATACTTATTCAATACTGAACCACCACACACCACGACCTCTGACAGCCGCTTCTTCAATACTACTTCACAATACTCTGATCCAATGCAACCGAAGAAACCATAGCACCGACAAACTTAACACAATCTATTCGATCAAAACATCGATACCACATTACAGATGAAAACTCCAACTCGCTTAAAAGCACAAAGTCTTATTATTCTTCCAACCCAAATTCGAATTGCCTTTCCTTCATCGGAACAAAAATACTGAAATCTCGAAATCACGCTCTGAGAAGACCTCATTTCAAGTCATTCATTGCCCCAACATATGGGCAAGCATCCTACCATCATATCAACATCGCGCGATAACCAATCGTAAGCATCATAATAACCTCAGCATAGCCTCAAAGCTCTCAGAAACACAGCTACTGAGCTGAACAACATAATATCCTTTCACAGAGCACGACAATAGCTTCAATCAACTTCACAGGGAGAAACACCCCGCACCTCATCTGAGGTACCATTACAATTCCTCATTTCCCGATTTATAAGTGCTTGGAGACGCGTAAGATTGAGTAAGAAGAAACGTAAGCATAAGCCTTAAAGGGAATCAAACCGCATGATGAGGAATCAAAAAGGTAAGTACTCCTAACAGCCATGTAGCCTCTCGAAGATAAGTACAGACATCTCTGTACCGATCCTCAAGACTCTACTAGACTTGCTCATGATTCGTGAAACCTAAGGGAACCTAGTTCTCTGATACCACGTTGTCACGACCCAATATCCATTAAGGTCGTGATGGCGCCGGACACCATTGTCAGGCAAGCCAATCATTGAATAGTTGAAGCAAATTCTTGTTTTTAACATTTTGAAATCGTTACTTTTAACTTTATTACATAATAATCGAATAAAAATCCGCTAAGTAAATACGATAGCTTAAAATTCCATTTTAATAAAATACACCCCAAACACATCCCAGAACCCGGTCTCACAAGTGCATGAGCAAATATCTAGGAATTTTACATGTACTACACTACTTATCTGGAATACAAGCTGGACAAAAAATTTAAAATTAAAATAAATACAATACATCTGAGGGAGATTCTGTCGGCTGTGAGTCATCTCCGGATGGTGCAGCTCGTCTAAGTCTCCGAGTCAGCCACATTGTTGTGTCAAGCAGAGCCACTAGCTATGAATGTACATGTGCAATAAAAATGCACAGCAAGTGTAGCATGAGTACAAAAACAACGTGTACTCAATAAGTATCCCGCCTAACCTCAAAGAGGTAGTGACGAGAGGTCGACTTTGACACTTGCTAGAGTTCAATTAAATATAATCAATGTATGATATCAAACATGGGTATTAAAACCAAATAACAAATAATGACAGGAAAGAACAATTGTTTCCATAAATTTATAAATTCTCAGTTTTCAGTCATTTCATTTAGCAGTTTACATTTTTAAGCTAATTCAACAGTCCAAGTCACCGATGGTATATAGTATATATCATGCGCAGGAAATGCTGAGGGTCGAACGGCGCGAACAAACAATAAAAAAAATGTGCACTGCCGAAGGGTTGAACGGCGCGAACCATAGTCTATTAACCTGTCGTGGCGTACGGCCCGCTCCCATGAGAGTAGTGGAAAGAATCACTCCGCTTGTGGAATATATATTGCGAAGCTGTCACACATAAGCATACACTTTCAAACAGTCCACCCCGACTATATCGGGAAACCAATTGCCCAAGAAATGACAAAGTTCTCTTTTAATAGTTACAAAAATAGTATTTAAGTCTTTTCCCTAAATTCATTTATCAAATTTGATAAGATTTAATCATATTAATTTCTTCAATAAGGTTACAAATACGACAAATAAAACATGCTTTTGGGTCCTAGACTACCCGGACAAGCATAATAGTAGCTACGCACAGACTCCCGTAACTTCGTGCGTACGTAGACCCCACAAATAGTAGCACACATTTAATTATTTCACCTATTGGGACAATTCCCCCTCACAAGGTTAGAAAGGAGAGTTACCTCACTCCTAAGATTCATAATTGGCCTCCAAGCCCTTCCGACGACTCCAATTGATGCACAACGCCCCAAAACTATCCAAATATTGGGCAAACCAATGAAAATATACTCTAATACGTATAACCATTCAGTTCATATAAATTCCTAACTCCGCTCGAAGAATTGACAAAATTGCCCTCGGACCCACGTGCCCCAATTCCTAAATTTTCAAAGATAAAGGTTACCCATGACTTTACTAACTCAAGTATATAATTTACTCTCAATTTCATGCTCAAATTCGTGGGCAAAATACAAATTCTAGGTTTTCTTCCAAATCCCATAATTTTCCACAAATTCCCACACATAAATCCATACCTGAACCATGTATTTAACTTGAAATGAGTGAACAACTTACCTTGTGATACTCGAAGAAATTCTCCCCTTGAAGCTACCCACAATCGCCCACACCAAATGAAAATAGGAGAAGAAATGGCAAATTCCCGTTTTAAAACACTGCCCAGGATAGCCTTCACTGTGTTCGCGGCATCACCTTCGCGAACGCGAAGGGCAAACTTCACGCGCCTAATTCTTACATATGCGAACGCGATTAGGGCCAAGTGAACGCGAACCCCTGACTTCCTCACCCTACGCGAACGCACTCCACAATATGCTAACGCGGAGCACACAAAAATCCCTCGGGCCAAAACAAGCCTATGCGTTCACGAATATTCCCATGCAAACGCATAGAGAAATTTTCCTCCTTGCCCAGAATAGCTATGTGTTCGCGACACCTCTCATGCGAACGCATAGGAGAACACCAGCACCAAAAAATAGCAGCAGCAAAACAGGGGGAAAATGATCCGAAATTATCCTGAAACACACCTGAGGCCCCCAGGACCCCGTCCAATCACACGACTCAGTCCCATAACATCCCCCGGACATGCTCGAGGCCTAAAATCACATAAAACAACGCCGAAACCACGAATCGCACTCCAATTCAAGCCTTATGAACTTTGCAATTTCAAACTTCTACATTCGATGCCGAAACCTATCAAATCACGTCTGATTGACCCCAAATTTTGCACACAAGTCACATTCAACATTACGGACATGTTCCAACTTTCGGAATCGCATTCCAACCCCGATATCAAAATTCCCACTTCCGTTCGTATTTCTCAAAAATCTTCAATTTTCTATATTTAGCTAAATGACTTCAAAATAACCTACGGACATACGAATTCACTTCTGATCGCGCTCCCAACTCCAGAATCACCATACGGATCTATTCCCAGACTCAGAATCCCAAACAGACATCAATATCACTGAAATTCACTTCAACTCAGAATTATGAAATTTTTTTAAAAATGCTAACTTCCACAATATACGCTGAAACGCTCCCGGGTTATCCAAAACCCGATCCAAACATATGCCCCTAAGTCTGAAATCATCATACAAACCTGTTGGAACCTTCAAATCCTGATTCGGAGGTCGTTTACTCAAAAATCCAATCTTAGTTAATTCTTCCAACTTAAGGCTTCCGAAATGAGAATTTTCTTTCCAAATTGACTCCGAACTTCCCGAAATTCAACTCCGACCACGCCTACGAGTCATAATACCTGAAATGAAACTACTCGTGGCCTCAAAATACCGAACGACGAGCTAGAGCTCAAAACGACCGGTCGGGTCGTTACAATAATATTTGAATAGATTTTACTGTTTACCGTTGTTTCGTGATGTCACGCTTGTTTACCCTAAAAATTGGATAACAATTGAATTTATACGCGGTTTTAAGGATACGTGATATAACTTAGTACAAATTAAGAGAATAGATTAATATTGAAATTGACGATAAAATAATAAATGCAAACCAGACGAATCGAACGGCCTTGGCCCTCGAGTTCGTTCACTCTTGAACTAACAGATGTCTCAACTGATGTATGAACAAATTAACAAGATGATAAAAGCTAGAAAGCTACAGTATATTGCTTTATGTTGCGTAATGTGATGTGTTTTATAAATGATCAGACCCCTTTATATAGTAGGGGAGTCCTACTCTTAATACAATTCTATATAAGATAAAAAAGCACATGATTTGCTAATTAATCGGAATATCTTTGGTATGTGCCGAGATTTCCACTATGATCCCCAACCGACCGCTGATATTTTATCATTTTGTTATTCGGCTTGGAAAATTTTCCTCGATCTCGCCTAATCTCATTTTTGTTCTTCCCCGGGGTCTCGAACGATATAACCTCGCACCTCGGTTCGATATAATTTGAGGTCGAACCTTAACATGTCATATTCCAATCTCGATTAGTCACACCAGGGGTGAGCCCGGTTTTGAAAGTATACAGATAGTCCCCTCATTTCTCAGAGAGAAGATGACGAGAAACGATATGAACTTCCGAATCCCGTCTTGATGGGCATGACATAAGCTAAGAAATGGTCACTGAGACACCCGACTCTAACGTAAGCGACAAACGAATACCAAAATGTCCTGACAGTCCAATTACCAAGGCCTTAAATGCATGTCGGTTGTTGGTTGGCCACTTCGGGTTCTGAACCGTCATCAGCAAGGTATAAATACCCTAACTTTGATTCATTCAAACTTAACGTTCAAAGATCCTCCTATTCTTGTTCTTCAAAAATCCCCTTGCTTAGCAACTCTTGCACCCAAATTTCTTGAACTTTTAGCAAACCGTATACCTTCCTAATTCTCTTTTCTTCTGTTCTACAATGGCGAAAACTTCTAAGGTTGTACCGTAAAAGGAGGTTGCCTCTTTATGACGACCCGCCGGCTACGGGGCTGCGGCAGAACCTCACCTTGAGGAGTTCGTTCCGGCAGGGTGCTCGACCATTGCCGATTTTAAGGTTGAAAAGACTTCCTCGGTACGGGTCGATGTGAGCCGGTCTCGAGGTATATATGCACAATCACCGATGATCTCCTCACCAAGGTTAAAGAGGATTGAAATTGGGCCAATATTCACGTGGTGGTAGCTTCGCCCAAGGAGTCAATCACTACCCACGTGGAGGGTTTTCTAAGTGTTTACACTTGCCCCTTCATGTTAGGTCCCTTAGACCCGATCATCAATGCTTTTTCCAAGAGGTACAACGTGACTCTTTGTCAGGTTCACCCTTCCTTCTGGAGAATAATTGTTCTCCTTTTATTCTTCGTAAGCAAAATCGAGGGGTGTCCCTTCACCCTCGATCGTCTTATGTGCCTCTACAATCCCCGACTCTATCGAGGGGGCTGATCAAGCTTGCTCGTCGGGCTAGTAGGGCCCCGTTCTCGAGTATATATGAGGATCGAGACTGAGGCTGGGTGGGTCATTTAGTTTAAATAAAGACTTCAGATCTGATCCCTACTAAGGACATGCTATTTCCCAAGAAATGGAACATGAAACGTAAGTACTACTTTGCCTTGAAGATTTAATCTATTGGTTCTCCTCTTATCTCTTTTCTTATCGGTGTTCTTGGTGTTGTAGTTGTGGCTCAGATGTCAGACGTGGTTCCTCAACTCAAGGAATGGGTTGAGGATCTTGTGTCACAGATACCATTTACCGAGCGTGCTTGGATGGAATTATCCAAGGGTCGATGGTAGGCCCGTAATCATGGTAAGTTTCCTTTTCCGGTTCGGTACGGTTTTGACTTTCTCATTGTGTTGTCGAATTCTTACCTATTTTATTTTGTACGTCTCCCCAAATATGCTTCTATGAGGCCTCCATCCGGTGATGAGGATGTGCCTCCAAATCCCCTGCTCCGAGGCAGGCTGATGAAAAGAAGATAAAGAGGTCCCCAAGTACCCCGAAATCAGAAAAGAAAAAACCAAAGAAGAGATCGCGCAAGCCCAAGGGAAGCACCAGCGCTCTATCCTCGGACTCAATCCACCGACTAAGGGACGAGTTCGAGGAAATGGAATAAGAGAAATCCAAGTTGTTGGCCCGCGTGGGGGCAAGTGTCGTGATACAAGGGCCCTCCGAATCGGCGGGTGCTGAAATTGACTGTCTCGACATGAGGAGGTCGAATAGGGTGAGGCCACTCCACCCCAAGCTAGGGGGGTCGAGAGAGAGACCGAGGCCGACGCTTCTCGAGCAGAGGAAGGTGCCCCGAGAGACGATCTTGGGGTGATCGACATTACAAAATCCCCTCAGATTTCAGACGCCATGATTCGCGAGGCCGATATGTTAGAAAGTCATTCTTACGAGGGGCCTCAGGGGGCAACTCATATCCACTACTTCTTGGATGGTGAGAGTCCACAGCCTTAGAAGATGTCACCGGGCAAGGTGACTTGCCGGTGCCAAGGAAGGTACCGTCATCGGGTGCCAATGGGTCTTTATTAAGCCCAAAGCTGGTGGATCGATTCCCAGCCCCGGGTGTTAACCCTGACCGCATGCGGTCAATAACTTTCTCTGTTATGGAAGATGCCCAGGTTTTTTCTACCCCCGCGGGGGTTGCTAGATACCTTAGTTGCTTGGTGACCGAAGAGGACCAGTTCATGATGGACGCAGTGGAAGTGCTCTGCCTATTTAACGAGGCCCAACATGATTTGAATCGAGTAACTTCGAGTGTCACTTCATTACTTATTTTATATTTGAAGTTGTAAATAATCCTAATGCCTTTCTTTACGCTTGCAGGCCTCGGTATTGCACCATGAGGCTTTCCTCCGAATCCGAGAGGAGTTAACTCAGCATGAGGTTGTGGTTCGGGAGCTCACCGAGAAGAGGGATACTTACAAGCTTCTGAATGAGAAACTTCAGGCCGATTTAGAAGCGGCTCGAAGGGAACACGTCGAGATGTCCGAGCAAGTAATCGAGTGCTTCATGATAGTGAAGACGAATTGGACATAGTGGCTAACAATCTGATCCTGCAGGTATGATAGAGGCTTGAAAAAATCACGCAGCTCCGGACACAGGTAGATACGATAAAATCTAAGGTTGAGGAGTTTAAGAAAAATATGGACCTCTTAGCCTCGAAAAAGGAAGTTGTCCAAGAACAACTAAAGTCGGTCGAGGCTCAGCTTCGGGATGCAAAGGAGAAGACCTCGGTGCAGGACAAGAGGATCGGGAAGCTCCAATATGAGCTTAACTCGGCTATTTCTAGCTAAGAGAGCCTGGTCGCGAAGCTCGAGGTAGCCAAATCTAAGGTTGTTGTTGCCAATACTAAAGTCGATGCTAAAGTGGCCCAATTCAAGGTCGACGTCGAGGCTATCCAGGCCCAGGCCAAAAGCATGATGTATCATGCAAGGTGGGAAGCTCGAAAGGAAGCTCTCGAGAGAGTTCACACTCAGGGCTTTGACATATTGGAGGAAATTGAGAATGCCAAGGTAAAAGAAGCCAGGGCCCGGAACCTGGCTTTTCCTGAGGAGGGCTCCGAGATCTTATCTAAACCTGAAGATGGGGAAGACCCCGAGGATGAAGACGCAGCCTCCGATGAGGACCAGGCCACTTAGGTATTTAGATGTTTTTTATTTTTTGCTTTTTGCATCTTTTGAGGTCGTTTTGGCCATTGTATATTCTTATATGGGGCAATCCTGGCCTTTGTAAAAAGATTATATACACAAGGCTTTCTTTCCCTTTTGGATTTCAAATTTTCCCTTTGCTTTTTTACTTGTATTCATAAGGGGTGGAACGCCTTAACATAAAATAATTTAGGCTATGTCCGAAAGTTCGAACAAACCTTGTCTTTGTCTTATTTTGTGTCACGACCCAAATTCCCAACCTTAGGGATCGTGATGGCGCCTAACACCACACTTGCTAGGCAAGCCAATGTTAGAAGTCGATTAACTAATTTTTCTTCATCAATTACTTCAGCATAAATAATTTAATTTAAATGAACTAAATTAAATTAATTCCCAACAACCACAAAATAAAATAATAAAACTGACCAACTAAAGGAAACGAACCACAAACTAATTATAATAAAAACTCTAGGACTATCCACGAACTACTAAAGAATGCTACAAATAATGGCTGAAATATACTGTAACTGTTCTGAATAAAATAAAATAGTGTATCTAGATATAGGAGAAGACTCTCGGATATCTGCGAACGCCGGCAGATGTACTTCATGTCTCCAAATGAATCGGGTGGTCGTCCTGAAATCCCCTACTACTGATTAATACTTGGATCTGTGCAAAAGAGCACAAAGTGTAGTATAAGTACAACCGACTACATGTACTGAGTAACTGCCGAGCCTAACCTCGGCGAAGTAGTGACGAGGCTAAGTCGGGCTTCAACAATATAATCTTTAACAATAATAAATAATAAGGCCAGAAAGAAGTCTAAACAAATAGATAAATAAGTGCTACAACAAAAGAAAATAACTCATCTATAACCACCTCTCAAATCACTCTTCAAAATTCCAAACTTTAACTTTAAATAAAAATAATACTAAAATATTTAAAGAGTAGTAAAATAGACATTTTAGCTTTTCAAAACTTTGATTCTCTTTTTCTTGAAAAACAATCAGTAAAATATAAATGTAAATATCCTCCCTTATCGCTCCTTGTTACGGTGTGCAACCCGCTCCCACCTGTCCTCCCTTATTGCTCCTCCCTAAAATATCTCCCTTATTACTCCTGTTGCGGCGTGCAACCCGATCCCACCTGTCCTCCCTTATCACTCCTTGTTGCAGCGTGCAACCCGCTCCTACCAGACATATCATATCAATTTATTCAAAATTTCACAAATCAGGCCAAGCCTTTCACAATACTTTCGTTTCAACAATTATAAATAATAAACTTCATTTTTCTCATGACTTCGTCAATAACCACTCAACCATGAAACCAACAAGAACATAAATATATATATATTCTATAAAAATAATACCAACCTCTCAGCCATATTTATATCACGAGGAAACCAGCACAAACAACCAATACTCTTTCCAAATAGTCACAATAATAACTAACCACAATTCAACAAGGCCAAATAGTCATAGAAACAATAATGAACATGTAACAGTTAAGACAATAATCAAATAAGTGGGAAACGGGAAAGGGGATCATGTTTAACAAATAATTTGGGTGGTGCATAGATACTTGTCACCACACCTATACACCACGCCCATGCAATTCACATAACAAACAAGTGGGGAGTCCTATTCCCTCAAGCTAAGTTAGACCAAACACTTACCTCAATTATGCTGGTCAATCACTGCTCAATTATTGCTTTTCCCTTTGAACTCACCTCTAACTTGCTCGAATCTAATAAAAATTCTCTTAATATCATTAACTAATGCTAAAGGAACTAACTTTATTAAAAGATAAAAAATTTCCTAAGTTTCTCAAAAATAGTGAAAACTCGACCCCAGGCCCGCTTGGTCTAAACTCGGGGTTCAGACCAAATTACGTTTACCCATTCATCGACGAACCCAAATATGCTATTAGTTTTGAAATTCGAGTTTAATTTGATATAAAAATTTCATTTTTACAAAACTCCCTAATACTACCCAAATCCTATATTTTTACCATGAAAATTCTTTGTTTTTGCTTTAAAAGTGATGCAAAATAATAAGGAATTGAAAGAACAAGGTTTGAAATTGATTACCTATGAATAGGGGATGAAGATTGTTGATGAAAAATCGTTTTAGGGCTGGAACTTCGAAAATTTGGAGAAGAAAGGGTTATGCCCGTTTTTAACAGGTATTTATATTAGTTGGGCTGGGCAACTGTGTGATCGCGGATAAAGAGGTGCGATTGCACAGGGTAAGGGACAATTGTGCAGTGCGTTCGCATGGGGAGGGGTGTGATCGCACAGGGTATTGGATTTCCCTCCCCCATTCCAAAATTTAAAGTTTTGCGATCGCAGGGGTTACTGTGCGATCGCATAGCACAGTCCAGGTGGTGAAGTGCGATCGCATGCCTGCTTCTGCGGTCGCACAGTACAAATTTTGGGGCTCCTGAGACAACACTATGCGATCATAGTTGTACCTATGCGATCGCATAGTACAAAAACCTAGACACAAGATATTGAAAAACCAGCAGTTACTTTCAAGTGTAAAACACCCCGTGGCCTACCCGAAACTCACCCGAGCCCTCGGGGCTCTAAACAAATCATGCACGCAAGTCTAAAAACATCATACGGACTTGATCGTGCGATAAAATCATGAAAATAACATGTAAATCTATGAATTAAACCTCAAAACTCATCATTTTCAACAAGAACTCTTAAGGTTCATAATTTCTCAACCGGATGTCCGAATCACGTCAAACGAACTCCGTTTTTCATCAAATTTCACAGTTAACCTTTAAATATCATAACAAAGCTGTACCGGGCTCCGGAACCAAAATACGGGCCCGATACCAATGATTTTTAGCATTATTTCTTTTCTTTAATTCATGAACATTTCAGCAAAATAATTTCTTTCAAAAATTGATTTCTAAGGCTTGGGCCTCGGAATTCATTTCTGGGTATATGCCCGAGTCCCATATTTTACTGCGGACCTCCCGGGATCGTCGGAACACGGATCCGGGTCTATTTACTCAAAATGTTGACCAAAGTCAACTTTTATCAAATTTAAATTCTAAAATTCACTATTTCTCATATTTTCACATAAAAACTTTCCGATTTCACGCTCGGACTGTGCACGCAAATCGAGGTATTTGATTTTAGTCGTTTTATAGTTATTAAGCATGCAATGGAGTCTAATTTTATAAAATGACCCCTTGGGTCATCACAATCTCCACCTCTAAAACACATGTTCGACCTCGAACGGACATAGAAAATTACCCGAAGTGGCAAACAAGTGTGGGTATCTACTCTGCATGTCCGACTCGGACTCCCAAGTAGCTGCCTCAATGGGCTAGCCTCTCCACTGCACTCGAACTGAAGGAAAACTCTTAGATCTCAATTGGCGAACCTGTCGGCCTAAAATAGTTACCGGCTCCTCCTCATAAGTCAGGTCTTTGTCCAGATGGACAGAGCTGAAATCTAACACGTGGGACGGGTCACCATGATATTTTTGTAGCATAGACACATGGAATACCGGATGAGCTGAGGATAACCCTGGAGGCAATGCAAGTTTGTAAGCTACCTCCCGCACCTTATCAAGAATCTCAAACGGCCCGATATACCTAGGGCTCAACTTGCCCTTCTTCCCAAACCTCATAACACCCTTCACGGGCGACACACGAAGCAATACTCTCTCTCCAACCATGAATGCTACATCACGAACCTTACGATCGGCATAAGTATTTTGCCTAGACTGAGCTGCACAAAGTCTCTCCTAAATAATCTTGACCTTATCTAAGGCCTCCCGAACCAAGTCGGTACCCAACAACTGAGCCTCTCCTGGCTCGAACCATCCAACTGGAAATCTGCACCGTCTACCATATAACACCTCATAAGGAGCCATCTGAATGCTCGACTGATAACTATTATTATAAGCAAACTCCGATAACGGCAAGAACTCCGCTGACCTCAAATCAATTTTCGAAAACACTCTAGCACCCTGAAGCTGATCAAATAGGTCATTAATCCTTGGCAACGGATATTTATTCTTGATAGTAACTTTATTCAGTTGCTTGTAGTCTATGCTCATTCTCATTGACCCATTTTTCTTCTTTACGAACAAAAATGGTGCACCCCAAGGCGAGACATTAGGTCTTATGAAACCCTTATCTAGCAAATCTTGTAATTGTTCTTTTAATTCTTTCAATTCTGGTGGGGCCATCTGATAAGGAGGAATGGAAATGGGCTGAGTGCCCGGATCCACATCAATACAGAAATCAATTCCCTGTCGGGCAGCATACCCGACAGGTCTGCAGGAAATACCTCAGCAAATTCACACACGATAGGAACTGACTCTATAGAAGATACTTCAGCATCAAAATCACGAATATGAGCCAAATAAGCCAAACACCCTTTCTCCACCATGCGTCGAGCCTTGGCATATGAAATTACCCGGCTGGGAGATCGACTAGGAGTCCATTTCCATTCTAATCGAGGAAACCACGGTAAGGCTAAGGCAAACGTCTTGGCGTGACAGTCTAAAATGGCATAGTAGGGCGACAACCAATCCATGCCCAATATAATATCAAAGTCAACCATGTCTAGAAGTAAAAGATCAACACTAGTTTCCAGACCTTTAATGGCTACCACGCACAAACGATACACTCGATATACCACAATAGCATCCCCCACCGGTGTAGACACATAAACAGGAACACTCAAGGGATCACGGGGCACATTCAAATATGAGGAAAAATAGGAGGAAACATACGAATAAGTAGACCCCGTATCAAAAAAAATGGAAGCAACTCTATCACAAACTGAGATGATACCTGTAATAACAGCGTCGGAGGATTCTGCCTCAGGCCTGGCTGGAAAAGCATATAGTCGGGGCGGAGCCCCACCACCCTGAACCACACCTGTGGGAGGACCTCTACCTCTAGCAGGCTAACCTCCACCTCTAGCTGGCCTCTACCTCTGACTACCTGACCCCTACCCCTTACTGGTTGGGCAGGTGGTACTGCAGCTGGTGCCGGAACTATGGCACGAGAACCCTGGTACTGATGCTGACTACTCAGAAATTTCAGACGAACTCTCTGAACATGCCCATATTCACCACACTCAAAATATCCCTCCTGATATGAGGACTGACCTTGACGAACCGGCTGACCACGATAATAACTGTGTAGAGGAGGTGCTCTAATAGGAGCTGAAGGAGCACTAAAGACTGGCTGAGCGGAAGGAGGTGCATAAGAACCATGACCCCCTGAAGTACCATGTGAAACCTGTAGCGCTGAATGGAATGGCCTGGATGAATGCCCTCTGCTAAATGAAGTCCCGCCTCCAGACGAGGCACTGCTGAAAACACCGGAATAGCGAGGTCTCTTATATGACCCCTGACCTCCCATCCCAAGAACTAATTCAACCCTCCTAGCTATATTAGCTGCATCCTGAAGAGAAATCTCGGACCCTGTTTCCTTGGCCATCTGCAACCTAATGGGCTGAGAAAGGCCATCAATAAACCGTCTGACCCTCTCCCTCTCTATGGGAAATATAAGGATAACATGTCTAGCTAGATCCACAAAATGAGTCTCATACTGAGTCACAGTCATGTTGCCCTGCTGGAGTCGCTCAAACTGACGACGCTTATCCTCTCGAGTAGTGACAGGTAAGAACTTCTCCAAAAAGAGATAAGAAAACTGATCCCAAACTAGAGATGGTGATCTCACTGGCCTAGTCAACAAATAATCTCTCCACCATTTCTTGGCGGAACCAGTCATGTGAAAAGCTGCAAAATCGACCCTATTGGTCTCCAAAATACCCATATTACGCAACACCTCATGACAACTGTCCAGATATTCCTGTGGATCCTCCAAAGTAGCACCACCGAAATGGACAGGAAATAGCTTAATGAACCTGTCAAGTCTCCACAAAGTATCTGATGACATGGTTGCCCCATTAGCGAGCGGCACAGCTGCAACTGGCTGAATTACCCCAACGGTATTGGTCACTGGAGTCTGAACCTAAGGAGTATTTTGAACTGGAGTGTGGGTAGTAGGAGTCGGGACCCCTCCTCCAGCCTGAGATACGGCTGCTGCAACTGGAAAGGTGCCAGTCTGGGACACACTCTCCATAAGGACCAATAAACGGACCAAAGCATCCTGAAGAACTGGGGTAGCAATAAACCCTTCGGGAACCTGAGTTGGTCCCGCTGGGACAGTCTGAGCCAGAACCCCCCCCCCCCCCCCCCCCCCCCCCCCCCCCCCCCCCCCCC
>ML284898.1:15818-33972 GCA_005239495.1 Nicotiana undulata
AGGTGTAAAAAAAAGTTGTTTTTCCCACACCCCCCCCCCCCCCCCCCCACCATTAATCTCAATCTGGGGTTCCACAGTAGTGGCTGCTGCCTGAGCAACGGGCTGAGTCATGCCCCTGCCTCGGCCTCTGGCCCTAGTAGGAGTTGCTGCTGCTGGAGGTCCGTAATTCTGGTCAGCGGAAGATGAAGCACGTGTTATCGCCATCTGCGAGAGAATCGAAGACAAAATCAGTATTTGAGATACAATAATCGCACGATAGAATAGAAGTAAAAATGGAGTTGTTTCCTAACTCAATAGGCTCTGAGAGATAAGTACAGACGTCTCCGTACCAATCCTTCAGACTCTACTAAGCTTGTTCGTGGATTGTGGGACCTAAGTAAACCTAGTGCTCTGATACCAACTTGTCACGACCCAAATTCCCAACCTTAGGGATCGTGATGGCACCTAACACCAGACTTGCTAGGCAAGCCAATGTTAGAAGTCGATTAACTAATTTTCCTTAATTAATTACTTCAGAATAAATAATTTAACTTAAATGAACTTAATTAAAGTAATTCCCAACAACCACAAAATAAAATAATAAAACTGACCAACTAAATGAAACGAACCACAAACTAGTTATAATAACAACTCTAGGACTACCCCAGGGTCTGGTGTCACAATCCACGAACTACTATAGATGCTACAAATAATGGCTGAAAGAAATACTATAATTGTTCTGAATAAAATAAAACAGTGTATGTAGATATAGGAGAAGACTCTTGGATATCTGCGAATGCCGGCAGATGTACCTCGTGTCTCCAAATGAATCGGGTGGTCGTCTTGAAATCCCCTACTACTGATTAATACCAAGATCTATGCGAAAGAGCACAGAGTGTAGTATCCGTACAACTGACCCCATGTACTGAGTAAGTGTCGATCCTAACCTCGGTGAAGTAGTGACGAGGCTAAGTCAAGCTTCAACAATATAATCTTTAACAATAATAAACAATAAGGCCAGAAAGAAGTCTAAACAAATAGATAAATAAGTGCTACAACAAAATAAAATAACTCAGCTATAACCACCTCTCAAATAACTCTTCAAAATTCCAAACTTTAACTTTAAATAAAAATAGTACTAAAATATTTAAAGAGTAGTAAAATATACATTTTAGCTTTTCAAAACTTTGATTCTCTTTTTCTTGAAAAATATTCAGTATAATATAAATGTAAATATCCTCCCTTATCGCTCCTTGTTGCGGCGTGCAACCCGCTGCCACTTGTCCTCCCTTATTGCTCCTCCCTAAAATATCTCCCTTATTACTTCTGTTGCAACGTGCAACCCGATCCCACCTATCCCCCCTTATCACTCCTTGTTGCGTCATGCAACCCGCTCCCACCAGACATATCATATCAATTTATTCAAAAATTCACAAATCAGGCCAAGCCTTTCACAATACTTTCGTTTCAACAATTATAAATAATAAACCGCATTTTTCTCATGACTTTATCAATAACCTCTCAACCATGAAACCAACAAGAACATAAATATATATATATATATATATATATTCCATAAAAATAATACCAACCTCTTCGCCATATTTATATCACGAGGAAACCAGCTGAAACAACCAATACTCTTCCAAATAGTCACAACAATAACTAACAACAATTCAACAAGGACAAATAGTCATCGAAACAATAATGAACATGTAACAGTTAAGACAATAATCAAATATGTGTGGAAGGGGAAAGGGGATCATGTTTAACAAATAATTTGGGTGATGCATAGATACTCATCACCACACCTATACACCACGCCCATGCAATTCATATAACAAACAAGTGGGGAGTCCTATTCCCTCAAGCCAAAGTTAGACCAAACACTTACCTCAATTCCGCAGGCCAATCACTGCTCAATTATTGCTTTTCCCTTTGAACTCACCTCTAACTTGCTCGAATCTAATCAAAATTCACTTAATATCATTAACTAATGCTAAAGGAACTAACTTTATTGAAAGATAAAAAAAAATCCTAAGTTTTCTATTTAAAAAAAGTGAAAACCCGACCCCGGGCCCCCTTGGTCTAAACTCGGGGTTCAGACCAAATTACGTTTACCCATTCACCCACGAACCCAAATATACTATTAGTTTTGAAATCCGAGCTTAATTTGATATAAAAATTCATTTTTTACAAAACTCCCTAATTCTACCCAAATCCTAGATTTTTACCATGAAAATTCTTTTTTTTTCTTTAAAAGTGATGCAAAATAGTAAGGAATTGAAATAACAAGGTCTGGAATTGATTACCTATGAATTGGGGATGAAGATTGTTGATGAAAAATCGTTTTTAGGGCTGGAACTTCGAAAATTTGGAGAAGAAAGGGTTCTGCCCGTTTTTAACAGGTATTTATATTAGCTGGGCTGGGCAACTATGCAATCGCGGATAAACAGGTGTGATCGCACAGGGTAAGGGACAATTGTGCAGTGCGTTCGCATGAGGAGGGGTGCGATCGCACAGGGTATTGGATTTCCCTCCCCCAGGCCACAATTTAAAGTTGTGCGATCGCGGGGGTTACTGTGTGATCGCATAGCACAGTCCATGTGGTGAATTACGATCACATGCCTGCTTCTGCAGTCGCACAATACAAATTTTGGGGCTCCTGAAGACAACACTATGCGATCACAGTTGTACCTATGCGATTGCATAGTACAAAAACCTGGACACCAGATATTGAAAAACCAACAGTTATTTTCAAGTGTAAAACACCCCGTGGCCTATCCGAAACTCACCCGAGCCCTCGGGGCTCTAAACAAATCATGCACGCAAGTCTAAAAACATCATACGGACTTGCTTGTGCGATAAAATCATAAAAATAACATGTAAATCTGTGAATTAAACCTCAAAACTCATTTTCAACAAGAACTCTTAAGGTTCATAAATTTCTCAACCGGATGTCTGAATCACGTTAAACGAACTCCGTTTTTCATCAAAATTCAAAGTTAACCTTTAAATTTCATAACAAAGCTGTACTGGGCTCTGAAACCAAAATACGGTCCCGATAGCAATGATTTTTAGTATTATTTCTTTTCTTTAATTCATGAACATTTCAGCAAAATAATTTCTTTCAAAAATTGATTTCTAAGGCTTGAGACCTCGGAATTCATTTCCGGGTATACGCCCGAGTCCTATATTTTACTGCGGACCTCCCGGGATCGTCGGAACACGGATCCGGGTCCATTTTTTCAAAAGGTTGACCAAAGTCAACTTTTATCAAATTTTAATTCTAAAATTCACTATTTTTCATATTTTCACATAAAGGATTTCCGGTTTCACACCTGCACTACGCACGCAAATCGAGGTATTTGATTTTAGTCTTTTTATGGTTATTAAGCATGGAACGGAGTCTAATTTTATAAAATGACCCCTTGGGTCATCACACTTTATTTTAAGGCGTCTTGGGGGTTCGGTGTTATCGAAACCTTTTCCCCAAGTAGGTAGCTGAGATTGTAGTTTTCCTAGGGTAGCCTTTAGAACCGGTTGTTAAAATTTTTCTTTTTTGAAGGCATAGTTGTTTTTACGGGTTTCAGACGTCTCCGAGTCGTGTTAATTTGGCAATAGCCTTTTAATTTGGGAGAGGCCCATTGGACTTGTTTTACCGAGCTATCCAGGCTTTCCCAAGATAACAGTCCCCGAGTGGGGTGGTTGTGGCCTTTGAAAACCGAGGAGTTGCCTAATAGGTCTTATGCCCCTGAGGCCCAGTAACTTGGGTTGTTCGAGTTTTTCATACGGTAGTCCCTGAGTGAGGGAGTGGTCGTTCGTATTCCAGTTATGGACTGCCCTTGGGCTCGTTATTTTCAGAAGATCAGAAGTGTGAAATTCCTTAAGGGATGTAAAGAGGATATTTTTAAAACATAAGACGATTGAAAGGCAATTACTTCTCTTATTCTTGTGCAAAACAGTCATACATGCATACATGTTTTATGCCAGGGCTCGAGAAACCTATGTGGGCACGATTTGTTTGACCGTTT
This sequence comes from Nicotiana undulata, assembly GCA_005239495.1. Lineage (NCBI taxonomy): Eukaryota > Viridiplantae > Streptophyta > Magnoliopsida > Solanales > Solanaceae > Nicotiana > Nicotiana undulata. The sequence continues at coordinate 19,832 of ML284898.1, forward strand.
GGCCCTTACAGTAAATCCTAACTATTGAGGCCCTTCCTCTACGAAGTAATTTCTTTGCTAAAGTTGATATCCGAAGGTAATGCATATACGAGGGTAATACCCCCAGTATTCGGGGTTGATTGTATAGGAACCTCAGATATTGTTGAATTTACCTTCGGTACCGATTCATAATCGGACTTGATTCTAAGTTAGCACGATCCATTATTGCCTCATTAAAAACCTTGTCGGAAAACCCATTTGGGATAAAACCGGTCTAAAGAAAAAAGAGTGCAACGCGTGCTTTCAGACCTAAAGAATTTGTGTCGCTTTTTGTTGATCACCTGCAAGTGTTAGTCTGAAATAAAAAGAAATTACGGGGTCGTACCTTATCAGTAATATCGTTTTAGGTGAGATATATTCCAATTGATCGCTAGTTGTTCTTCGTTCATCATTCCGAGCTTGTACGACCCTTTCCTAGCGACCTTGAGAATATGGTACGGTCCTTCCCCATTCGGACCCAATTTCCCTTCGTTTGGATTCCGGGTGTTTAGGATGACTTACCTTAGCACTAAGTCCCCGACATTAAAGTATCGAAGGTTAGCTCTTCGATTGTAGTACCTCTCGATTCGTTGTTTTTGGGAAGCCAATCGAACAAGAGCGGCTTCACGCCTTTCATCCAATAGCTTCAAGCTCGTATCCATGGCCTCGTCATTTGACTCCTTTGTTGCATATCGATATCTGATACTTGGCTCCCCGACTTCGACCAGAATTAGGGCTTCGGGGCCATAAACAAATGAGAACGGAGTAGCCCCGGTACTTGTAACACCCTGAATTTTATAAATAAATTATGTGTATTTAGGTGATCTTGTTTTTATTGCTAATATTTTATCACTTTTCTTAAATTAATTTTTTCTACTTTATTTTATTAAAAAAATGGGGGGGGGGGGGTTATAAAAAAAAGACTTAGTATATCCTATGGATCCCTTAAATCTATTTTGACTCATTTTATAAAAATTATATCTAGCTTCTACCCATTTGGAAGATAACCCTTTATATTAGAAAAATCTCTTCCCTCTGTCATAAGACATTTTCTTCTTATTTGTTCTAGAGAACACTCAATCCATACAAGTTCCATTCTCCCACTACCATCAAGATCATATTTGGTTACATAAAAGTTTTAGTCATTATCTTTTGAATATATGTTGGAATGTTATCTTCAAGAATCAAGACGAGTTAAGCTTATTTGAAACCCTAGGTTTGGATTTGTGAAGAAACCTTCTCAAACTTGTGGTAATTTTCTTTTTAAATATATATTTTGGTGAAATTATTAAGTTTGTTGTTAGAAAATTTGAGATTTTGAAAGTAAGAGATTTAATACCGTTTGTTAACTATGCAGCAGTTAGTATTTTTAGCGTAATTTTTTCTCTAAAACTCGGATTGTAGTGCTTCAAAATTATGTAGAAAGATAAGACATAGATCTACATTTTTATGAGATCAAAATGGTTAATTCTTTTGTCTACTATGTCAAAAGATGGCTCAAATACAGGGCAGAGTTGCTGCCAGATTTTTAGTAAAATAGTTGTGACCCATTTAGTCCCTTTTTTTTATATTCATCATGATTTGGTTTAAACATCTTTAAATTTCAGACCTTAAGTGAGTGTTGATTATGTGTTTAAGGTACAAGAGACATTGGTTCAAGCTAAGGAGCACACCTTAGGAAAATTGCTCTTTTCTTGGCTTAGGAGATCTTAAATTCCTTGATGTCGTTTGAGCTTTAGAAATACTAAAACTCTAAGGTTTGCACATAAACTTGAGTGTTTATTTAAATTTAATTTGTTGAGATATTGTAAGTGGTTAAGGGTTGATGAAATTTAGGTAAAATTTGTTGTCATATTGACTTGGGTGCTACTTTACTAGTTTACTTGCTTTGTTGCTTGAGAAAGATTATCTTGAGGCATTTTGATTTATTAGTGGTCATTGAGGGTATAATTTCGTAATATTGAGTTATGAATATGTTAAAGATCATATGGGTGTCATTTGAAGTATTTTTGAAAGAGAATTTAACTCGCCCACATATACGGATTGTTTGAGCATCATTGCATTTTTGTTGGGATTTTATCCCTCTTATAATAGTGACTTTGTCACTTTTATTGGCATGCCTTATATTTGGATCTTGACTCATCTTGACTTTATATTCACACTCCATCCTAATCATGGATTTTGTCCATTTTGAGTATGGATGGGAAAGCCACTAATCGGTGGACTTTTTCGGATTATAGTTGGAAATCTTCTTGACACTTGAGATTTTTAATAATTGTATCTTGAACTATTTTATGATTTGATATTTAGCCCTCTTGAGATGATTGTACCTTAATTAAGTACTTGACGTTGATCTTAATAAGATCATATGTAGAATTTATTCCTTGTATTCATTCCATAGTTTACCTATCTTTTATTATTAAATGTTAGTAAGTTTATGTGCCACTAAGCTTTATGCTTAGCTATAGTTTGTTACTATCGTAGGTGATGTGCCGGGAGATGCTTTAGGATATCATTTGAAGTAGTCTCTTAGGAAGATTAGATGAAGATCACACTTGCATATGCATATGTAATTTTTTGTTTGTAAACTTTTGGGTTCTTGTACATGATCCATATGATACACTTAGATATGCACTCTTGAATGATTATTGGGTCATGACACTATTATTTTGGTAACTTAATCTTGGTGAATGATTTGACTATTTTGTGGGTGTTTATGCCAAAGTCTTATAGTTTATTAAATTTGTTACTTGAATTGAACTTGGGAGATTGTTTTTGAAGATTTAACTAGTTTTTATTTGATTGAGAGTTGAACTTTATGCTTAGTTTGAGTCTTGAATGGTGTATGAAAAAGATATTCTTCTACTGGTATTTGGTAAATTTTAAAGTATTAATTTAACTTAAATAGATGTTGTCGTTTTTTTTATAGTTGTATCTTGAAATTTTAAAGAGATTTTTATGATATGTTTTTCTTAGTTGAGATGTTGTTTGTTGAAGTTTATTCATGGGCATAGTTTCTTTTTCTCTTTTTGCTAGGTTATTTTATTAAAAATGTTTAAATTTATACTGACAGTTCCATAGGGGGTTGCTATAGTACTAGTCTTCGCAGTCGTGATGTATGCCCAAAGGACTCAGGTAAGATCTCCTTCCATTTCCCTTTGGCGTCGGTTAACCTCTTCTTAAGTTTTTGGATGATGGTTTTGTTGGTCGATTCGGCTTTCCCCTTTCCTCTAGGGTGATAAGGTATCTATAAGATTCTTTTGATCCTATGATCTTCGAGAAACTTGGTAATTTTGCTGCCGATGAACTGTTTCCCGTTGTCACACACAATTTCGGATGGCATCCCGAATCGACATATGATGTGGTCCCAAATGAAGTCGATGACTTCCTTCTCCCTAACCTTCTCGTATGTCTGTGCTTCAACCCACTTAGAAATATAATCAGTCATAGATAAGATAAATCGAGCCTTACCTGGTGCCCCTGTAAAAGGGCCAACGATGTCCATTCCCCACTTCATGAATGGCCATGGAGACAAGACTGAATGCAGCAGTTCCCCGGGTTGGTGAATCATCGGTGCATATCTTTGGCATTTGTCACATTTTCGAACAAACTCCTTCGCATCTTTTTCCATGTCGATCCAGTAATAGCCGGCTCTAATTACCTTTTGAACCAATGATTCGACGCCTGAATGATTTTTGTAAGTGCCCTCGTGATCTTCCCTTAGAACATACTCGGTATCTCCCAGTCCCAGACATATCGCTAGTGGGACATTGAACATTCTTCTAAACAAGGTTCCGTCTTCGGACAAGGTGAATCGGGCTGCCTTTGTGCGCAGGGCCCTTGATTCTTTTGGATCCGTGGAAGTTTCTCGGTCTTTAAGTACTCTACGTATTTATTTCCCCAATCCTAGGTTAAGCTCGTGGAGTTTATCTCGGTGTGACCTTCTTCGACTTCCGACCTCATGAGTTGAACAATGACCCCTGAGTTGATCTCGTCTTCCTCGCCGACGACCCTAAGTTTGTGACGACATCGGCCTCACTATTTTGATCTCAAGGTACGTGCTGCAAAGTCCATTCTTTAAATCTATGTAAAGTTACTTGTAACTTATCTAGGTACCTTTGCATTCGTTCTTCTCTGACTCGAACATTCTGTTAACCCGATTCACCACAAGGAGGGAGTCACACTTAGCTTCGATCACCTCTGCCCCAAGCTTTTGGCTAGTCTGAGACCTGCAATCATGGCCTCATATTCGGCCTCGTTGTTAGTCAATTTCACAGTTCTAATGGATTGCCTAAGCATGTTGCCTATGGGTGGCTTTAGCACGATGTCAAGTCCGGACCCTTTTGTGTTCGATGCAACGTCCGTAAAGATGGTACAGATTCCCGAGGATGTCCCCGAGTTTACCAATAACTCTCTTTCAACCTCGGGAATTAGGGCTGACATGAAGTCAACCACGAAGTCTGCCAAAATTTGAGACTTAATGGTTGTCCGAGGTCGATATTCAATATCGTACCCGCTGATTTCTACAACCCATTTGGACAATCGTCCCGAAAGCTCGGGTTTATGCATTATATTTCGAAATGGGTAAGTTGTCACAACACATATAGGGTGACATTGAAAGTAGGTTTAAGTTTCCTAGAGGCGCTTAACAAAGCGAGCGCCAATTTTTCTAGGTGGGGATATCTAGTTTCAGCCTCACCCAAGGTCCGGCTAACATAATAAATCGGAAACTGCGTACCTAGTTCTTCCTGAACTAGGACTTCACTTACTGCTATCTCTGATACTACCAAATATAAGTACAATTATTTATCTGCCCACGGCGTGTGAAGTAGTGGCGAGCTCGAAAAATATCGTTTAAGTTCTTCCAAGGCTCGTTGGCATTCCGAAGTCCACGAGAAGTTATTTTTTCTTCTTCAGCAATGAGAAAAATTGATGACTACTAGCGGAGGACCTCGAGATTAATCGCCCCAGGGCGGCTATGCGCCCGGTTAGCCTCTGCACGACCTTCAAATTGTCTACTGCCGTTATATCATCGATAGCTTTGATCTTGTTGGGATTGATCTCGATTCCTAATTTGGATACCATGAATCCGAGAAATTTACCTGACCCGACTTCGAACGCGCATTTTTCCGGATTCAACTTCATGTTGTACTTTCTCAATATACTGAAGGTTTCTTGCAAATGCTTCAAATGATCCTCTTCTCGTAGGGACTTAACTAACATATCATCAATGTAAGCTTCCATAGATTTCCCTTTTGCTCTTCGAACATCCAGTTTATTAGGCGTTGGTAAGTGGCACTAGCATTTTTTAATCCATACGGCACTACGTTATAGCAGTATGTGCCATACTTAGTGACGAATGAGGTATTTTCCTGATCATCGGGGTTCATTTGTATTTTGTTGTACACAGAATGGGCATCAAGAAAACTGAGGATCTCGTGGCCAGTCATGGCATCGATCATGCGATCGATGTTAGGCAAAAGAAAGAGTCTGTGGGGCATGCTTTATTTAAATCCTTGTAATGCACACACATTCTTAGTTTGTTATCTTTCTTAGGGATTGCCACTACGTTTGCTAACCATTCGGGGTATTTGACTTCCCGGATGGACCCTATTTTAAGAAGCTTAGTTACCTCATCTTTGATGAAGGCATGCTTGATCTCGGACTGAGGTCTCTTTTTCTGCTTTACCGGATGGAATATAGGGTCCAAGCTTAGTTTATGGGTGGTGATCTCTGGTGGGATCCCTGTCATGTTGAGATGGACCAAGCAAAAGAAACCATGTTAGCTATAACAAATTGAATGAGTTTTTTCCTGAGATCGAGAGTTAATCGCGTGCCTAGGTATACCTTTCAATCAGCCATTAGTTTAATCAGTATGACATGCTTCAGCTCTTCGACCGTTGATTTGGTAGCGTCGGAATCATCGTAGATTATGAAGGATCGAGGAATCCCATAATGATCGTCTTCGTCAGTCCCCTACTTATCTAGTTGGGTCGAGGCTGGCGTGTGTGATTGCTATTTGGCTTCCTAATTTGCTTTTGAATCTGACTCCTTTATTAATGAGTGTGTTGATATTGGAATCACTTCATGAACGGCAAACATTTCTTTTGCGGCGGGCTGCTCCCAGTAGATTGTCTTTATCCCCTCTAGTGTTGGGAATTTTAACACCTGGTGAAGGGTCGAGGGCACAACTCTCATGTTGTGGATCAACGGTCTCCCGAACAGGGCATTATTTCTCATGTCCCCTTCGATCACATAAAACTTGGTCTCCTAGATGGTCCCGATTGCGTTCACTAGCAACGTTATTTCCCCCTTAGTAGTTTCACAAGCCATGTTGAATCCATTTAGCACTCTGGTCGGGGGAACGATTTGGTCCAATAGGCCGAGCTGTTTTATGACCCTTGATTGAATGATGTTGGACGAACTACCTGGATCAATTAACACACGTTTAACTCGAGTTTTATTCTTGAGTACTGATATTACTAGTGTATCATTATGGGGCTACATGATTACTTGTGCGTTGTCGCGCCCCCTTTTCCAACTCCTTTCGGACCGGTCAGGGTTTTTGACATTATTGGGACAACTCGTTTCCTTTTGGGAAAGGGGTATGCAAGGATTCGAAGAATCGCCACCTAACGAGTTAAGGTGCGTTAGGGCACCCACTTGGGTCATTTACAAACAAGATTAGATAACCAGAGAAAGGGTAAGGGCTTGAAATTACTCTAAGGGGAAGGTGTTAGGCACCCCTCATAGTCCACAACTGTGGTTCCCGGTCAAACAACTTTGTGAATTTAAGCAAGTAGCAAATAGGAAATTAATGTTTAAAACAAGTAACGGGTTTTGAAAGATTCGCAGTATAAGCACACATATGTTACTAAAGTTTGAAAAATATTTTAATATCTAAGTAAGGTTTTGAAAGAGTTACAATATAAAACATGTATACAAAAGGTAGGGGATGTCCTAGGTTGTTTGTCATATGGATCACATCAGTACAATACTCGGTAATCACTCCTCAAATAGGGGCTACATGTGGTATTAGCGAACCGATCATCATATCCATATATACCCTTCCCACCCGTATAGGTTATTAAAGCGAGTGTTGGTCAGCGACCTCTATTGCGTGTTTTTACCCGTCCCTTCCTAATAGTCTTGGAGGAGTTTAGGACCTCTACCTACAAGGAATGTTCTAGGCAGACCCTTACGTTTAAAGGAAAAATGCTAAGGCGACAAATAAAGAACACATAGGACTGCAGTAAATGGGAACACATAGGAGCATGTAAGAGGCTAAAATTTACCTCCGCAGATAATGCACATAATCAGCACGACTCAAACACAAGTAAGGCAGTATTTAGAATCCTAAGTCATGTTGTCTAGGTGAGTTCAGAATATAAGCAGATATGCAGACATTTTTTTTATAACTCAGAAAGGGCCCTAATCAGTTTGCCTACTGATTTAAAACATGTTGAGGATTAGGTAGCATACGCAAAGAGGCAAATTCCCAGTTTTTGACAGTTTGATCACCTAAGGCTTGCCTAGATGTGAGACAGTATACCAATCTTCAGAAGTAAGAACACATTTTGAATTTATGTTATTTAAACATGTTGTTCTAGGCGTTCGGAACACGGAATTATTACCAGTTATTTAGAAAACTGAACGAAGTTGTTTTATGCATTGATAGTTAGGCTAGGTGTACTTAAGCGAATATAAATAAAATCCTAGAACATGGTATCTAATGCGCAGATAGAGCTGCAGAATGATGTATATGCAGAATCCTAAGCAGGATTTCTATATGCACAAATATGACAGTGTTAAACGTGATTTTCAGAATATGCAGAGATGATATGCTTATTAGTGTTGTTTATCCTAAAATAGGATTTCTAAGTGTAATGACCCAGCCGGTCGTTTTGTGTATCAGGGTCTCGTTTCCTTAAATAAAACCTTCCATAGCAGCTATTCGTGCTTTATGACTCGCGGGAGCGGGTGGTCCGGGATTTGGGAATGATTTGGATGGTTTAGGAACACTTGGTTCCTTAAGGCTGGCCTATTTGGCCAAGTTTGACTTTGGTCAACATTTTGAGCAAACGACCTCGGAATTGAGTTCTGACAGCTCCAGTAGCTCCGTATGATGATTTCAGACTTGGGCGTATGTTCGGCTCGGGTTTCTGATGATCCGGGAGCGTTTCGACGCCCAAAATGGAAATCAGGATTTCCTTAAGTTTAGAATTTGGCCTGAAGAGGGACTTCATGCTATCGGGGTTCGAATGGATGACCAAAAATAGTTCCGTATAGTCATTTGTGACTTGTCTGCAAAATTTGGGGTCATTCCGAGTAGTATAGACCCGTTTGGCGCAATGTAATTAATTCTAGAATTTCAAAGTTCTTAAGTTTGATTAATTTGGTTTTGGGGTTGAATTTTGAGTTCCGTTGTTGTTTTTCATGTTCCAAAAGTTCGAGCGAGTCCGTATCATGAATAGAGACTTGCCGGTGCTTTTGGACGGGGTTCCGAGGGACTCGGGGGTGTTTTAGACCCCCGGGAGCTAAGTTGGAAAAACCAGAAATTTTTTTGTCTGGTTTCCTTCTCTGCGATCGCAGAAGTAAGGATGCGATCGCAAAGAAGTAACTATGATGGGCCATCCAATGTTCTCTGCGATCGGAGACATCACTCTGCGATCGCATAAGGTCCCCTTCCCAACTCTCTGTGAACGCAGACTCACCCCTGCGATTGCACAAGTCACCTACCCCCTACTGCATGTTCCTCTCTACGGTCGCAGACCTCACTCCTGCGATCGCATAAGACTACATCCTTACCCTCTGCGATCGCATAGGGCTTCCTGGGGGCCAGGGTCATTTATTCTCCGCGATCGCAGTGAAGGTTTTCCTGGGCAGTATTTAAATGTCCAATTTCGGGTTTCTTCTTCATTCCTCAACTCCCAACCTCCATTAGAGCTCCTCCAAGCTAGGGAAAGGGCTGTCCAAGTTCAAATTCATCAAGGTAAGTGATTTCTAGTTCGTTTTCATGTCTTTTTAACATCAAATTCAAATAAAATTCTCTTCTAATTATCTTAAAATTCATAGGAATTGATAGAAAGATGTGGGGTTTTGGGAAAATAGTGAAACTTCATTTTTAGCCATAAATTCCTAAATGAATTATGTAATNCGAAACTTCAAGAACCTTCAAGAGTGCTATATTTTGGATTTTCTTGTTAATTCTTATTCCTGGAGCATGAATTGATTCAATTATGCTATGTTTGGCTAGTTGTGATCCGTCAAAAGTAGTTTCGAAATTTAGGGCGCATCTTTTGATCCGGTCCTTGATCCGAGGAGTGCTCTTATCGAGGTGAGTCTCCTTTCTAACCTCGTAAGAGGGAAATTGTCCCTCTACGTAACCTTGTTTGCTATGTGATCTTGTTTGGGGGCTACGTACGCACCGAGTGACGAGAGTCTGTACGTAGTGGCTATTACTGCTTCGTCCGGGTAGTTAGAACACATCATGCTCATTGTTTTCCTCTGTTGTAGCATAGATATGACTTGTATACTTGTGTGATTGGTATTGTTTTCTTTGAACATGTGATACTTGTCTTGATTTAAGAGTGATAAGAGTGTCACAGCAGAGTGATGATTGATTATATTATGGGATCGGGCCATACGCCACGGCAGAGTGATGATTGATTATATTATGGGATCGAGTCGTACGCCACGGCGAGATTGAGACTACAAGAGTGGGATTAGGTCGTACGCCACGGTGAGATTGAGACTACCAGGGTGGGATCGGGCCGTACTCCACGGCGAGATTGAGACTACCAGGGTGGGATCGGGTCGTACGCCATGGCGAGATTGAGACTACCAGGGTGGGATCGGGCCGTACGCCACGGCGGATATCAACTTTTTGATTTGAGAGTTGCTATTTGATGCCGGATATTGATGTACTTGATTATTTGTTTTACTTGCCTATAGTTTTTCTTTACATCCTGCTTACTTTACGACAGTTGGACCTTAGTGAGTATCGAGTCGACCTCTCGCCACTACTTCTTCGAGATTAGACGGGATACTCACTGGGTACATATTTATATATATGTACTCATGCTGCAGTTTCTTTCCTTTTCTGTACTTGACTGTACAGGTCCGGAGGCTGGTCCATCAGATTTTCAGGCCGGCGCCAGATATTGATAGCGTGGTCATACTTCACGGTGAGCTGCTTTCCTAGCGACTTCCTAGCAGCGTCTGAGAGTTTCTTTGTTATGCTCTCTGTTTATTTCACTCAGACTGAGACCCTGTATATGTTGTAATCATTGTATATTCAGTAGTTTCCCGTGACACTCGTGACACTAGTTCCTGGCACACACGCGGTATATATATTTTGGGGTTTTGGGATGTATATCTATGTGTATGTTTTATTTCGGCTTTGTATCTACTATGACTTTACCTTCACTCAAGGCTAGTATCATATTAATTGTTATAAACTGGTAACTATTGACGTGTTTGATCGAATGGGAAGGGTATCACTTAGTGAAAGTTATATCGACTTGCCTAACCCCGTTGTTGGGCGCCATCGCGACCTGAATTAGGATTTGGGTCATGACAACGTGGTATCAGAGCCTTAGGTTCACGTCGACTCACGAGTCACGGGAAAACCTAGTAGAGTCTTGCGGATCGGTACAGAGACGTATGTACTTATCTTCAGGAGGCTACAAGTTGTTAAGAAACTCCATTTGATTCATATCTTATCGTGCAACCAATGATGTACTCAAACCTGTTCTTCTATTCTCTCACAGATGGTGAGGACGCGTGCTTCACATGTTCCTGATCCAAGAGAGGCTGCTACCCCCACCGCTCGAGGCTGTGGTAGGGGCAGGGGTAGGACTCATGTTCGTAGTAGGGGGAGAGGGCGTCCCAGAGCAGTACCGATTGCACCAATTGAGGATCCTTATATGGAGGAGCAGGATGAGCTGCCTCCAATAGCTCCACCACCCGCTGATTTTATGACGGCGTCGGGCTTCCAGCAGGTCATGGGCAGTATGCTGAGGTTCATGGATACTATGTCACAAGCGGGTGTACTTCCATTAGATCCTGCTGCTTCTCAGGCAAGAGGGGGAGTTCAGACCCCGACCTCTACAGGACCAGCGGCAGCAGTACATCGTACTCCACATATCCCACCAGTGATCGCGGTTCAGCCTGGGGTGGCAGCACCGGAGCCTAGGCCAGTTGCAGAGATAGACCAGCAGAAGCTGCTGGGTAGGTGGACCCAGCTTCGCCCTCCGACCTTTGGGGGTGAGCGGGGAGAGGATGCACAGGATTTTATCGAGAGGTGCAGGGACAGACTGCACAACATGAGGATATTAGAGTCACACGGGGTAGATTTCACGACATTTCATCTTGAGGGCAGAGCTCACCGCTGGTGGCAGTCATATGTTCTCAGTAGGCCAACAGGGTCGCCACCGGTTACTTGGGAGCAGTTTATTCAGTTATTTTTGGACAAATACATTCCACCATCTAAGAGGGAGGAGCTTCGGGGTCAGTTTGAGAGGTTAGAGCAGGGGCAGATGTCTGTGTCAGATTATGAGGCCAGGTTCTCAGAGTTGTCTCGCCATGCTCTCATGATATTGCCCATAGATTCTGAGAGGGTTCGACGGTTTGTGGCAGTCTTACATCTGGGTATAAGGACTTCCATGGCCAGAAAGGTAGAGATGGGTACCCCATATCAGCTTGTAGTCGAGATAGCTCGACGTATCGACGGTTACCGTGTGAGGGGCAGGGAGAAGGGTCAGCCAGGTCAGCAGAGTCAGCAAGACAAGAGGGCCAGGTTTGTAGGCGACCTCAGAGGGGCTCCAGCTAGGGCCAAGGGTCAGTATAGAGGTGTCCAGTTCAGCAGGCCTTCCTATTCAGCACCTCCATTACCTCCTAGGGTTGTTCCAGTCAGGCCCCAGTTTAGCGCCATGCAAGAGCGCTCATATCATCCTTCAGCCATCCGGAATGCACCCAGCAATTATTCTAGCCATCAAAGATCCTCCAGTTCTTATCCCAGTGCTTTACTAGGGGATTCACACCGCTCTTCAGCTAGTCAGGGTTCCTCCTCTTCAGGGCAGCAAGCAGTAGTTCCAGGGGGTTGCTTCGAGTGTGGGGGATCTAGGTCACGCATGGAGGTTTTGTCCCAGGAATCGGGGCAAGGCCGTACAGCAGAGCCAGCAGCCTATGATTACAGCACTAGTACACGACCACTTAAGGGTGGAGGCAGATCGACAGGGGCCGTCCTAGAGGGGGAGGCTAGTCAGGAAGGGGTCATTCAGCCCCAGCTCGTCCTGGGGGAGCTCAGTCATCGGGTGCTCCAGCCAAATTTTATGCTATTCAAGCCAGGGCAGATGCAGTGGCATCAGACGTTGTGATAACATGTATTATTTCGTTCTGTGGTAGAGAGGCTTCAGTACTATTTGATCCAGGGTCCACATATTCATATGTTTCAGCATTATTTTCCCATTCTCTGGATGTTAATTGCGAGTCTTTGAGTTCTCCCTTGTATGTATCCACTCCTGCGGGCGACTCTGTAATGGTAGACCTGGTCTACCGGTCTTGTATAATTACCTTCTGTGAGTTGGAGACCAGAGCCGACCTGTTGTTACTGGATATGGTTGATTTCGAGGTCATCTTGGGCATGGATTGGTTATCCCCTCATCATGTTGTCCTGGATTGCCATGCCAAGACAGTTACATTAGCTGGGCCTGAGTCGCCGAGGTTAGAGTGGAGGGGTATTCAGTTAGTGCCTTCAGCTGGGTCATTTCCTTCATGAAAGCTCGGTATATGGTCGAGAAAGGGTGTATGTCTTACCTTGCTTATGTACGGGACACCACCGCCAAGTCTCCTACCCTTGATTCAGTGCCTGTCGTTTGGGAGTTTCCGGAGGTGTTTCCTTCAGATCTTCCAGGCATGCCTCTAGATCGAGATAGAGATTTATGCATTGATTTGGCACCAGATACTCAGCCTATTTCTATTCCTCCCTATCGTATGGCTCTTAAAGAGCTAAAGGAACTGAAGGAGCAGCTTGAGGAGTTGTTGGCCAAGGGGTTTATTAGGCCGAGTGTGTCGTCGTGGGGTGCTCAAGTCCTATTTGTGAAGAAGAAGCATGGGTCTATGCGGATGTGTATTGACTACCGCTAGTTGAATAAGGTGACCATCAAGAACAAGTATCCTTTGCCGCGCATTGATGATTTGTTTAATCAGCTATAGGGTGCTCGTGTGTTCTCTAAGATTGATCTGAGGTCGGGTTATCACCAGTTGAAGATTCGGGCTTCTGATATCTCGAAGACTGCATTTCGCACCAGATATGGCCACTATGAGTTCTTAGTGATGTTCTTTGGCTGACTAATGCCCCAGCAACATTTATGGACTTGATGAATAGGGTGTTCAGGCCGTATATCGACTCCTTCATTATTGTTTTCATTGATGATATATTGATCTACTCACAGAGCCTAGGAGAGCACGAGCAGCATTTGAGAGTTGTACTCCAGACCTTGCGAGAGCAGAAGCTATATGCTAAGTTCTCCAAGTGCGAGTTTTGGCTGGAGTCCGTGGCATTTCTGGGGCATGTGGTTACAGATGAGGGTATCAAGGTTGATCCGCAGAAGATTGAGGCAGTTCAGAGTTGGCCACGTCCTACTTCAGCTTCAGAGATCATGAGTTTTCTGGGTTTAGCGGGTTATTACCGTCGATTCGTGGAGGGATTCTCTTCTATTGCCGCTCCACTGACTAGATTGACTCTGAAGAATGCTCCATTGCAGTGGTCCGACGATTGTGAGGCGAGCTTTCAGAAGCTCAAATCAGCATTGACTTCAGCACCAGTGTTATCATTGCCTTCTAAGTCTGGAGTGTATACAGTGTATTGTGATGCCTCGCGCGTCGAGTTGGGATGTGTGTTGATGCAGGATGGCAGGGTTATTGCTTATGCTTCGCCGACAGCTGAAGGTTCATGAAAAAAATTACCCTGTGCACGATTTGGAGTTGGCGGCGATTGTTCATGCTTTGAAGATATGGCGGCATTATTTGTACGGTGTATCTTGTGAGGTTTATATTGACCACCGCAGCCTGTAGTACTTACTCAAGCAGAGGGACCTTAATTTGAGACAGCGGAGGTG
>MDKH01100748.1:0-29754 GCA_005239495.1 Nicotiana undulata
TTGATTACATTGCATAGTGAGGAAGAGTGTAAAGCACGAAGGGTGATGCCGCGCCATGATTCACATTGATTATAAGCACGAAGGATAGTGCCGTGCCATGATTTATATTGATTACAAGCACGAAGGTTAATGTCGTGCCATGATTTATATTGCCTTACATTGTACATTGCATTGTGAGGAAGAGAGTAAAAGCACGAAGGGTGATGCCGTTCCATTATTTACATTTATGATATTTATACTTGTTCCGCTAGCTATCGAGTGAAATTGCCTCCTTGTCTACTTCTATATGTTAATTTAACTGCTTCATTTCACTTGTTCCCATTAACTGCTCCCATATCCATACTTATCTGTCTATTCCTGCGTTTGTCTGTGATATATCTTGTAGAACTGTACAGGTAGATTACCGTTGTCTAGTCTAGCCTCGTCACTACTTTGGCCGAGGTTAGGCTCGGCACTTACTCAGTACATGGGATCGGTTGTACTGATGCTACACCTGCATTTCTTTATGTTGTGTAGATCCCGCAGCCGGACCCAGTGGACATTGTTAGAGGGAGTATCCTTCAGTCCACCTCGGAGATTGCAAGGTAGACCCGCAGACGTTCGTGGGCCTTGACGTCTCCTCTATCCCTTTTCTTCCTTCTTGTCTTTTTCATTTATTTCCAAAAATAGTTGTATACAGTTATTGTTCAGCCCTTGGTTGTAGTAATCTTTTAGTATGTTCGTGAGTTAGTGACTCCAGATTCGGGGATTGTTACAACGTATTGTACTTGTTTAAATCATTTAGTCCTGTTTTTATCTATTTTCGCTGTTATATTGTAAACTATTTTTGGTTAATTCTGTTAATTTGGTGTTATCATGTTAGTTTAGCTGCACACGTTGGCTTGTCTAGCGGGTTCAACGTTAGACGCAGTCACGACCTAAAGGTGGAAATTCGGGTCGTGACAAAATACTTTTACGAGAAGGTTTTATCGAAAACGTGAGAAAACATCGAGAAAACAACACATATGTTTTGGTTTTAACCCTACGACATAGAAGGAATAGGAAAAGACCCTATAGAAATATTTTAAAATTTAAAACGAATCAGTCGACTTGGTCTATGAATCTATTCTAATTATCAACGAATTCCACGAATTTTAGGTGGAGTGGGGATTATAATTCTTTCTACTTCTCAAGGTATAATGACAGACCGAGAGGCTTGACTAGAAGGAATATATGGAGAGATTTTGTGTTATATCTAGTAATCCTTTTAATATCCAATTTGAATTCGAAACTTCCTATTCGTGAAAGTAAATGTTCAAACCCCTCAATATGTAAAATAAATTACCAAACTAAAATAGAGACTACTTTGAGTCGGACTACATACGTTTGAAAATTTAGTTAGGTTGGAAATCTACACAACAAAAATGGAAAAAAAATTATTAGACAAAGTTTAGTTGACTTAAAATTTTAAATATTAGGAAAATTATATGGAAGGTACACCATATTGAAAATGTAGGACTTTTAGAACTAAAAGGAATTGAAAAACTAGTGTCCTATGTGTTAGAAAAATAATTAATGACTATTCCTACATATTAGGAAATTAATTAAATAACTATTTATAAATATTAAAAACATAATTAATTGACTATTTTATCTTGTTAACTGTTATTTCTTCCATACCTACATATGCAATGCAATATCCTTTACTTCCTGCCAAAATTACTAACCACATTGATAAAATTCAACGAAATTTTCTTTGGGGATCCACCATTACTAAACCTAAAATTCATCTTGCTAATTGGGGAACAAGTTATGTTACCTCGTGACTACGGTGGATTGAGGATCCACAAATCCAGAGGTAAGAATTTAGCTCGTATTGCTGGATTAGCTTGGCGCTTTCGTCGTCATCCCAAATCCCTGTTGGCCCGAGTCATAACTGCTAAATATTATTTCTCCTCTTCAAATTGCACATCTTTTCTTCCCAGGCGAAGAAACTCCTCCACCTTGCGAGCTCTTTTTCAAGGCAACTCTTTCCTTGCGCAAGGCCTTAAATGGCACATCGGCAATGGCATAACCATTAACGTCTGGAATGACATTTGTCTTTCAAATAATTCTCCTATTCGTAGTCTTATTTACGGTCTTTTAACTCATACTAAGCAATCTCTTATACTAGTTCACCTTCTTCGTAATGGAAATTGGAATACTAGTGTCCTCTCCTTTGAACTACCTGTAAATATCTCACTTTTCATCTATAATACTTACTTTAATCCTACTTCATCACGCATTGATGCCTTCTGTTGGTTTCCGAACAATTCGGGTTTATTTTTTGCTAAATCCACGTATCACTTATTTCTTAACACCCGTTGTAACTTTCCTGCTAATCCACCAAATATCCAATGGGTTTGGTCCCTCCATATCCCACCTAAAATTCAAACTTTTCTTTGGCTACTACTTCTTAATAGATACCGATTGCTATGTACCTTTCATTTATTAATCTTCCTCCCACCCCTTTTTCTCATTCTTGTCCTACTAAAATCGAATCCCTCCAACACTTATTCTTTGAATGCATCAATTCTCATACGGTATGGAACTTCTTCCCTATTAACTTGCATGCAACATTTTTCTCTGAATGTCTTAAACAACACACGCACCCACCTTCCATTCATCTACCACATAATTGAAGTTCCTATTATTAACTTGTCCCTTTCATTCTATGGCACATCTGGACTACTCACAACCATATCTTTTTTCACAATTTACATGATCCTGTCTCGGTAAAAAATATCATGTTCCATGTGATAGATTCACTATCTAAAAATACCCTATGTCATACCTCACATATCGAGTGCTCGGTATATTAAATGGCACCCTCCCACGCGACATTTACTTAAATTAAATATTGATGGTGCCTTTAACTCCAGCACCAAAACTAGGGTGCTGCGGGAGTGTTTTGAGACCATCAATGTCAATGTATCCTAGGTTTTACTACTCACCTCATTTGCTCATCCGCACTTGAAGCAGAACTCCATGTTTTGTTGCTAGGATTGCAAATTTCTAAGGACTTTCACTTCTATCCACTACAGATAGAAACATATTCGCAGGTTGCAAACGATGTTTGGATTGTAGGTTATTGATGACACACTTGCGACAACCGGAACTTAAGCATATCTATCGTGAAGCAAACAATGTAGCGTATCTCCTGGCAAAACATGGCATGACCTTAGCTCTTACTTGAAAACACCGTTGTCATCCACTGCAATACAAAGAACCACCACCTTATGCTTTACTTGCTTTCAATAAAGACTGTTCAAACACTTGTCTAAGAAGAACAATCCCCTTATGTACAAACTCTACTATTTGTCTTTCTTAGCTTTTAATTAATTTAGCAAAAAAAATAAAAGGTTACTGTATTTTATATGCATTAACCTTGGCAAGTGGTTGATGTTAGATGTTTGTCCTGCACTCTTTTGTCTCCCTCTGAATTGTGCAATGTTTAGTTTCTAAAGACGAGGAGTGATTTTAGTATGGCTAAAAAAGTAGAGTATATAATATGATTACCATTTTTGCTGTTTAAAACTGTTGCGGAATATCGTGAGTTAACTAGCACACAATCACACACAAAGCAAATAGAAAAGAAAAATCAACACAAGGATTTAACGAGGTTCGGCTAAGCCTAATCCTCGGGGAAAAAGTAGAGAGAGGTTTCCATTATGAATGAGAAGAAAAGCATAATACAATCTATAGAATCCCCAACTATAACCCCTTTATATAGATCCCAAAAGGTCCCAAACATATATGAGAAAGGTTTCTCAATTTGACAAGGACTATAGGTTTTCTTTTCCCAAATCTATTAGGACAATGGGTTTTCCTAAACCTATAGGGACTATGGGTTTCTTAAAAATACAAGGAAATAATTCAAGCCAGAAATAACAAATCTTCCCCATGCCTTGAATTCTCTTCATCAACAGAAACAACATCTCTCTACCTTTCCCTCAGCCCTCGCAAGGGCTCTATCGATTTCCGCACACATCAACCAAGTCTAGGCAACACCTAAACTTGTTAAGAGACTCAATCTCTTCAGCCATAACACTAATCGCTTCTGTACCCGAAATAGCTTCTAGATAGCTATAACACTCAAACGCATCAACAGTTTCTGCAACTGCCAAAGCAAATACCACAGGATTCGTATATCCAAGAAGATTCCCATCAACTACGTTTGCAAATCTTTGTGGTTGGTTGATCACTCTCTTCTCTCTACAAGTTGCAATGCTATATGGTTGTTGTTGCGCATGTGCATCAACATTATCACCTTGATCAATATTTTACAACTCCTCCACTCCGTCTACTTTAGAATTACTGGGCTGAGCTAGTGGAGATCCAATTTCTAGCTGTATGCGGTCACTGACACCACGATCTATTTCTGCTATTGCCTTCTCCTCTGATTGTCCAGTGAGGCAGATTCATTGAATGTTACATCACTACTGATAATTAGCCCTGGAGTCTTTTGATCTGTGCACCACAACCTATAACCATTCACTCCAGTTGCATACCCTAGAAACATGCACTTCTTTGCCTTCGGCTCAAGTTTTCCATCCCTCACATGAGCATAAGCAGGACAACCAAATATTCTTAAATTTGAATAATCAGCAGGCGAACCGGACCATACCTCAAAAGGAGTTTTGAGCTCAATAGCTGAGGATGGAGATCTATTGATCAAATAACAAGCTGTATTGATTGCTTCAGTCCAAAAAATCTTTGCTAACACATGAGTGTGAAAGCATGCTTTGTGCCCTATCACAAAGCGTTCTATTCATACGTCCTCCAACATCATTTTGTTGTAGTGTTCCGACACAAGTGCGGTGTCTCACTATACCCCCCATGCTGCAGAACTTATCGAACTCAGAATTGCAAAATTTCAACCCATTGTCAGTTCGAAGACGCTTAACTTTTCTTTCCGTCTGCCTCTCAACCATCATCTTCCATTTAACAAATGTCGAAAATGACTCATCTTTTGTTTTCAGAAAATACACTCACACCATCCTTGAGTAATAATCAATCAAAGTCATAAAATACCTGGCACCACTCTTGGAGGGAACTCTGTTTGGACCCCACAGTCAGAGTGTATATAATCTAACTTGTCTATGGTCTTGTGCTCGACCTTCTTGATGAACTTTACCCTTGTTTGTTTACCAAACACACAATGCTCACAAATATTCAAAACTTGATTTTTGTACCCATTCAGCAAATTCTTCTTACTCAACAAAGACAATCCATTATCACTCATATGGTCAAGTCTCAAGTGCCTCAACTGAGACTGATTCAGATCACTTTTCCCAGAAGTTACAACAGCTTCCCCTTCAACTACACTGGCCTGAAGATGATACAATTTAGAATGTAGTTTACCCTTCATGAGTACCATGCCTTTACACACTTTAAGTATTCCATTCTCGGAGTGAAATTTATACCCTTGATCATCCAAAGTCGCAAGAGAAATCAAATTTTGCTTTATCCGAGGAACATGCCAACACTCAATGTTTCTGATAATTCCGTCGAACATTCTCAATTTGATGTTACCAACCCCCTCTACTGGTAATGGATTATCATCTCCCATATACACAGTCCCACTCATTTTCTTGTAAGTTGCAAACCAATTCTTTTGTGGACACATGTGGAAAGTAGCACCAGAATCAAGAACCCAAGAATTTTTCTCATGACTAGAACTCACATCACAGACTTCCCCTACATAGTCACTATCATCAGAATTATTGCCAGTGTCAAAAATATTTGCCGAATTATCTATTTTCTTCTTCCCTCTTTTCTTCTTCAGCTTACGACAATCTCTCTTGTAGTGACCTTGCTCTCCGCACTCATAACAGTGTTGCTTCCTTGCTCTAGACTTTGATCTGGCGGTTGACTTTTTCCTGTTAAAGTCCTTTTGTTGTGTTCTTCTTCTAATTACAAGACCCTCGCCCTCAAGTCTGCTGTCTAGAAAGCTCTTTTTCAACTCTTTAGATTTTAGTGCATTACTAACATTTTCTAGTGAAAGGTTGTCTTTGCCATTTAGCAGTGTTGTGTTGGTAAAAATGAGCTTCACACGTGTAATACTTATGATGACTCATCAATCTATGTGGAGCAATGACAACATGACAACTGGACGAGACTTTATGAAGAGGTACGAGACAAAGAGGAACGGAATAACACACCCACGAGGTGATCAGATACGGGAATCTCAACCTAATTGAGAAGATGAAGAGATACGGTCAGAATGAATCAAGGCAGAATAAAGGGAAGATTCGGGGATCTTCAATAAATGAGCCAAATGTTACATAATCTTCACGCAACAGTTACGATTAATCATTGTAACGTTACATTAATGTCATTATTAGTCATTAATGCTCAATCACTGAAAATAGTAGACGTTATATTAAGAAATTCCCTATATAAGGGAGTAAAATATAGCTTGTAAGGACACGTTCGAACCACTATTGAAATATACTTACTTTCTGCGCATCTTTATTGCTTTCTATTTACGAATTTACGTACAATTATTTCCATATTCTTTTGGTTATCAGAAACCCGTGTTCTTCTTAAAATAGCTTTGGCAGAGAATCTAATTCTTTGGTTAAACAAATTGGTTCCGTTACCGGGAATCTGATACTCTATGTTTTTTCTCAAACAACGTTCTGTGAATTATGTCGAACGCCAACAACAACAACCAATAGAGGGGTGAAACTCCAGCTCCATCACCTTCAGGATCCCCACGAGGCTCAAGGGAACATTCCCCAGAGAGATCTACGACTCAGAATAATAATCACAATGAAAATGAACAAACAGGAGAACAAGATCATGTAAAACAAATGGTTGTTGAATATGTGACTCAAACCTTACAAGTTTTCATGAGGGGACTACCCGCTACATCACCTACACCTCCTCCTAATAACACCACAACTGTGGAAAATCCACAATCCGGATTAGCAAACTCCGGAAGTAGAAGCACTCCAAATGAGTTCCTCGAAGAAAGATCAGGTATGCCAAATAATCCAGAATTACAATCTTTATTACTAACCTTGCAGAAAAAGGTGAAGGAACAAAACGATCGAATCGAGCAAATTCGTGGAGTACCACCTGTCATCAAAGGCATTGACGTTGATAGATATTCTCAACAACCTTGGAAGCCAAGCGCAACACCCTTTCCTATTCCCAAGAAATTCAAAATGCCTGATATTCCCAAGTACGACGGGACTACCGATCCACGTGATCATGTAACTGCTTTTACTACAGGAGTAAAATGCAATGAACTGACTAAACAAAAAATTGAGTCAGTACTGGTCAAGAAGTTCGAAGAGACACTCACCAAAGGAGCACTAACATGGTATTCTCTTCTACCCAAAAATTCTATTGACTCTTTTGCTGAGCTTGCAGATTCTTTTATAAAAGCACATTTCGGTGCACAAAAAGTCGAAAAAAGAATGGAAGACATATTTAAAATAAAACAAGGAGATGCAGAGTTGCTCCGTGAATTTGTAGGCAGGTTCCAACGAGAAAGAATGCTGCTACCAAGGGTACCTGACAATTGGGCAGCAATGGCGTTTGCAAGTAATTTAAATGACAGAAGTTCATAAGCCACGAGAAGACTCAAGTAAAGCTTGAGAGAATTCCCAGCCACGACATGGAATGATGTCTATAACAGGTACAACAACAAGCTACGTATAGAAGAAGACACCATAACTCAATAAAAAGCTGAAGATTGAACCCGTTATAGAAGCTCCAAACCAGAAAGGAGAACATGTAAGAACAGGTATGACCCATATATAGGACCTTCGGGACGAGAAACTCGTTCCAAGTTTGAAAATACACGGTTAGAATATAGACCGTCAAATAGAGATACGAGATCATCCTCCTTAATATCCAGAAAAGATCGGGATGAACGGAATAGAGGTAATGCAAGAGTTGGATATTACAACTTCAATGTATGTACTTCTGAGTTAATTACAACATTGAGAAACATGGGCGATAAAGTTCGATGGCCCAAAGAAATGAGATCGAATCCAAACAGAAGGAATCCAGACTTCTGGTGCGAATTCCATAATGATCATGGACACAGAACATCAGATTGCAGATTATTGCAAGGTGAGGTAGAACAATTATTAAAACAGGGTTGTCTAACGGAACTGTTTAGTGATAAAGGTAAACAAGAATATATGAAGAACAGGAAAGAGCCCCCAAAACCACCCTCTCCAAAGAGAACAGTGAACGTGATACACGGAGGAGAGCAGGTAAACGGAGTAGTATGCAAAAGAATAACAAAATTCATAATTACACACGGGAAGTGGATTCGTGAAGCCGGAAGCAGACAATATATCATTCGACAACGCATATGTCAACGAATTGCTGCTTCCTCATATCGACGCACTGGTAATATCCCTACTTATACATGGCACTAATGTAAAAAGAGTGTTGATTGATCCATGTAGCTCAGTCCACATTAATTTGTTGAGAGTTGTGGAAGAAATGCTAATGGAGGATCGACTAATCCCAAAAGCACAAGCCTTATCTGGGTTCGACAACTCTACGTTCATAACAAAAGGAGAAATTGATCTTAGTACCTATGCAAAATGAGTAATCAAAAATATGAAATTTCAAGTCATTGATACCGATATGGCTGACAACGTAATCATGGGGAGACCATGGATCCATGACATGGAAGCAATACCATCTACTTTACATCAGGTAATAAAATTCCCTTCCAATAAGGGAATTAAACAGATTCGAGGCGATCAACATACCTCAAGGAATATAAATTCCGTAGTACGCTCTAAAAAAAGAGGTAGCGGAAGAGTCAAAAGACGAGGAAATCACCCAAAAAGGTATGGAAGAAACTGGTACACAAATAGGTACGAAAGAAGATAGCCACGGGAAGGTGAACCAAATCACCACAGAGGCAACACCAAAACATACGGACATGGATTCCAGACCTGATGTCATTCAGGATCAAGAAGAAGACGAACATATTAAAACAACTACTGAGGAGCTCGAAGCTATCCCATTGTTCGAGCAGGAGCCTGAGCAAAAAGTTCATAAAGGCACGAGGCTAAGTTCCGCAAGAAGAGGTAAGTTAATTGAATATTTAAAAGCTAACTCAGATTGTTTCGCTTGGTCCCATTCAGATATGACAGGTATACCTCCAGAAGTGATGACTCATATACTAAATGAAGATTCATCCTTCGTGCCTGTCAAGCAAAAGAAAAGAAAGCAAGGAACATTCAAGAACCACGTGATTGATGCAGAGGTACAAAAACTCTTGAAAATTGGTTCAATACGCGAGGTAAAATATCCTAATTGGTTAGCTAATACCGTAGTGGTACCCAAAAAGAATGGTAAATAGAGAGTATGCGTAGATTACACAAATTTGAATAAAGCATGCCTAAAAGACTCATTTCCATTACCGCACATAGATCAAATGATTGATGCCACTGCAGGTCATGAGTGTTTAAGCTTTCTAGATGCGTATTTTGGTTATAATCAGATAAAAATGGATCCCTCAGACGAGGAAAAAACTTCCTTTATTTACAAACAAGGGGACTTATTGTTACAAAGTCATGCCTTTTGGACTGAAAAATGCTTGAGCCACGTATCAAAGGCTAGTGACCAAGATGTTCCAGGAACATTTGGGGAAAATAATGAAAGTATACATTGATGACATGCTGGTGAAATCAACACAAGCGGAAGATCATTTCCAGCATCTTTCAATCATTTTCGAAATAGTGGTAAACCAGATGCAGGGGACTTATACCGCTAGAGAGACTTGGATGCAACAATATTTAGAAAAGGCATGAGACCTAGCAAGGCAATTCCAGTCATGGAAAATTATGCAAATACCCAGGGAGGAAAATGTAGAAGTGGATGCATTGGCTAACCTCGCATCAGTTACCGACGTAACAAATAAAGACAATGCAATTGTCATACACCTATTTAATTCAACAAACGACCAGGACAAAAATGAGGTAACATTTAACAATTAAACCTGGGATTGGAGAAACGAAATTGTAAACTTTTTGCAGAACGGTACCGTGCCTGAAGATAAAAAAGTAGCTCAAGCACTTCGCCGGAAAGCTGCACGGCACTACCTAGTTCATGAAACTTTATACCGTAAAATGTTTGGAGGTCCCCTAGAAAAGTGCCTCGGACCCAATCAAACGGAGTACATGATGAAGGAAGTGCACGAAGGAAACTCCGAAAACCATGCAAGAGCAAGATCCTTAGTTAAAACCCTAATCAGAGCAGGGTACTATTGGCCTAAAATGGAGGAAGATGCTGAGAACTTCGTAGCCAAATGTGACAAATGTCAGCGATATGCTAACAATATGCACCGGCCAGCAGAATTACTCCACCCAGTGGTGTCACCATGGCCATTCAGGAAATAGGGCATGGATATAGTGGGTCCCCTTCCCCCAGCTAAAGGAAAGGTACGGTTCTTACTCGTATTAACAGATTATTTCACAAAATGGGTAAAGGAAGATGCTTTTAAACAGGTGCGAGAAAAAAAGTAAAAAGCTTCATATGGCGACACATAATATGCCGCTTTGAAATACCTAAGGAGATCGTATGTGACAATAGCCCGTAGTTCATAGGCTCACAAATCACAGAATTCTTCGAAAGTTGGCAAATCAAACGAATCACTTCATCGCCATATCACCCCATGGCTAATGGGCAAGCCGAGTCAACAAACAAAGTCATTGTCAACAACTTAAAGAAACTGTTGGAAAAAGCCAAGGAAAACTGGCCTGACGAGCTACCGGCAGTGTTATGGGCTTACAGAACTACTGCAAAAACAGCCATGGGAGAAACTCCATTAGCACTTGTCTACGATTCAGAAGCTTTGATACCGGTGGAAATTGGCAAACCAAGCACGAGGTTCACAACAACAACGGAAGAAACAAACAACGACAAGTTGAGGACAAATCTGGATTTGCTCGAGCAAAGGAAAGAACTTGCATTAATACGTATGGAAGCCTAAAAACAAATTATAGAGCGATATTACAACAGAAAAGCTCACCTCAGGTATTTCAAAATTGGGGACTTCGTTCTCAAAAAAGTCTTCCAATTGACAAAGGAAGCTGGCGTAGGAAAGCTGGGACCTTACAAAGTCCATGGCATTGCTGGAAAATGTGCTTATGAGTTGCAGACTATGGACGACAGAATTTTACCAACCAGTTGGAATGCTGTTCATTTGAAAAAGTATTACTTCTGAGTAAAAGGAATACCCCCGGTCAGGTATCATTACGTTCGATCTTACTTTTTTACAGTTAAATTTATACTAACCATTTTAGATGATAGGCAAAAAGCTAATCCATCACCAGATGATGATATTAGACCTGCATAGACACGAGGAAGTAACTGAATTCCCGGTATAGGGCTACAACTTTGTGATGGACATTTTTTAGGGTTAAGCAGTCATCATCTAAACTATATACCTTCGAGTCCCGTATGTTTTTCCTTTTCAGGAAAAGAACCACAAGGAAGGAATAGTCAAGTGCTCGAGATTTCATTCTTCAAAGCTCAAACACTTGGGGGACTATACAGTATGGAAGGCAAAGAAGACTATCAAAAAGTCAAAGCTCAAGCCTGAAGATCCATCTTCCCAACAAGTCAAGTACTATGAGCAAAGTCAAAGAGCCAAAAGACAAAAACACAAACCCTGACTCAGAATCCTTCGAAAAACATATTCGTAAATGTAAACGAATGTTTCAAAAAACATATTCGTAAATGTAAACGAATGTTCAGGTAAAAGGCAGAATATTAGTTACGGGTAACAATGCACATCCTTGTACTTATTCAAAAACTGTTGAAAATGAAAACAATTATGGATATGTCACGACCCCAAATCCTAACAGGTAGTGATGGCACCTATCGTGGAACTAGGCTAACCAACCATCCCATTACTACACTTTTGTTCAATTATAACAGTTCACAATTTAATAATAAGCATAAAACCATGACATAGAGTAATATAATTACATCTTAGCGTCCCAATAATAGTCTAACAAACCTCCCAAGAACTGGAATCAATAGTCATGAGCATCTAAAAATAAATAAATCTAACTATGATAAAACTATAATATGTCTCTGATTCAAATTCTAAAACTAAATAAGGAAGGGAAATGGAGAAGCTGTGGACGCTGGACATCTACCTCGAAATCCTGTGAACTGCTGCTAACGAACAAGACAACTACTGCTCCAACCCGGTACCTGAATCTGTGCACAGAGGCACAGGGAGTCTTTATGAGTATGCCAACTCAGAAGTAATGAAAATAAATCACAGTCTGAGAAATATAAACACACACTACAGATACACAATTTAACAAAATCCAGTAAAACACCAAGTAACCAGATAATATTCATCAAATATATGAGTTCAAAAATTAGTTTCCAGAAATCCTTGATCCAAGTGTAATATCAGAATATCTCTGTAAAAACTAGTTTGAAAACGAAGTAAATCACAGTTTGAAAACTTAGTAAAAATCTTCATAAAACTGCCCCTTAGGCCATAATCATTTCTTGTAACAATATCTTTCAGTAGCCCATCAGGAAACCTCACAATCACTCTGCCCATCAGGCAACCACACAATCACTCTATCCATCAGGCAACCTCACAATCACTTAGCATAAGCCCCGCGGGCATCACTCATTAGGTACCTACGCTCACTGGGGGTGTGTACAGACTCCGTAGGGGCTCCTACAACCCAAGTGCTATAATAAGCCACAACATGGCGTAAATCACACACAATATAGGCCCGCAGCCTCACTCATATCATATCATCCTCACAATATAGGCCATCAACCTCATTCAGTCATACACTCTCAATTTGTCCTTTAGGCCATAAATATAACGGGTTCTCGACCCAAAACAGTGGTTCATTTTCAAGAAGTAGTATCAAAATACTCTGAGTGTCAAAACAATTTCACAGAAAAGACTGAGTGAAAAATCATAACATATCAGTGAGGAAAATATAGTAAACACAACCCTCAAAGAGAAAACAGATCAGCACTAGGCCTCAAACACGGCTTACCGCCCAAAACATATCAATATATATAAATACTAATTAAGAAAAGGCTAAAAATTCGGTTTCGCAACTCAATAGTCGCCTAAATTGGAAGGATGTTTCCAAAGTTTCCACCTTTTCATTTCAAAACCCGTGAAAGGGTGCATAGTCTGGGGTTTCATACCCTCAGGACAGGATTTAAAGACATTACTTACCTCAAAACTAGCCCGCAAACTATTCCGCAATGCGTTTGCTTCTCGAATCAACCCCCGAAGGCTCCAAATCTACCAATTCAGATTTTTATAATCAATATATGCTTAAGGAACGAATTCCAATCGAAAGATATCAAATTTAGCTCAAAAATCCGAATTCGGTCAAAACCTGACCCTCAGGCCCATGTCCCGAAACTCAGAAATTCTTATACAAAAGTGTTTTTCGTCCTCTCACGAGTTCGTACATATAAAGAACACCAAAATCAGAGTTCGTTTGACCCCTCAAATCGACCCCTAAAGGTCTCATAATCTCAAGCCCTAAAACCCAATTTTTCTACTGATTTTCCATGAATTTACACTGGTTTTATGTTCTATAATCATCCATAATCAAGTTTTAATGATCAAAACACTTACCTATATTAAGAACAAGGATTTCCCTCTTAAACAATCGCCCCCAAAGCTCTTTGTCTGTACAAAAATGGTGTAAAAAGGGTTTACGTCGCGGAAGGGTTTATTTAAATATGCCCAGGTAAATCCTTCATCGCGAACGCGACCTCCTCCCCGCGTTCGCAAAGCACAAAATCCCTGGGCCCCAAATTAATGCTACACGAACGCACTACCTGGTCGCGAACGCAGTGTATTCTCCCTTTAGACCTTCGCGTTCGCATCCTTCCCTTCGCGAACGTGAAGAACAAATCCTCCGCTTCCCTGATAGACCCTTTGCGAACGCACTCGTCTCTCCGCGTTTGCGATGCACCTTCATCCTCTTCTCCGCGTTCGCACCTAGACCATCGCGAACGCACAACACAAAAATCCCCTATGTCCCATTTCCCCTATGCGAACGCATGCCCCCTTCCGCGAACGCATAAGGTTAATTCCCTATGCAAAAACACCAGAAAACCAGCAGTGTTTTCAATTCCCAACGAGTCCGTTAATCACCCGAAATCGATCCTGAGCCCCTTGGGACCTCAACCAACCATACTAACACATTACATATGCACTCTCAAAACACCAAGACTGACATCAAAATACCAAATTCACATCGGATTCAAGCCTAAGAACTTTGATATTTCTAAAATCCACCAATGATGCCGAAACTATCCAAATCAACTCCGATTGACCTGAAATTTTGCAGACAAGTCCAAAATAATATTACGAACCTGTTCCAACTGTCAGAATTACATTCCGACCCCGATAGCCTATTTTTCACTGCCGACCGAAATCGCCAGAAACTAACTTTCGCCAATTCAAGCCTAATTCTACACCGGACATCACAAAATTATTTTGAACATACTCCTACGTCCCAAATCACCTAACGAAGCTATCTGAGCCATAAAATTCGCATTCCGAGGTCGTTTACCAATAAGTCAACTATCAGTTGACTTTTCTCATTTTAAGGCTATTTTTAAAGGCTAATTGACTGAACTCTCACTACAACCATTCGATTTCAAGCCTATCAACTCTAATACATCAAATACAGTATAACCAATCTATAACAAGTCAATAACAACAATTATAATGTAGGTTTTTTACGTAATGACGGACCGGTTCATTACATTCTCCCCCTCTTAAATAAACGTTCGTCCTTGAACGGGTCTAAAAACATACCTGGAGTCTCAAACAAGTGAGGATACTTGATCTGCATCTCCCGCTCGGTCTCCCAAGTAGCCTCCTCTACTGGATGACCTCTCCACTGCACCTTCACTAATGCTATCTCCTTAAATCTCAGCTTTATGGCCTCACGAGCCAAAATTGCTACTGGCTCCACCTCTTATGACATATCACCCTCGAGCGGAACTGTGCTGAAGTCTAACACATGAGACGAATCACCAACATATTTTCTGAGCATCAACACATGAAACACCGAGTGACACTCGACAAGCTGGGTGGCAAAACAAGTCTATAATCCATCTCTCCAACCTTCCGAAGCACCTCAAAAGGACCAATAAACCGAGGACTCAGCTTCCCTCTCTTTCCGAACCTCATAACACCCTTCGTGGGTGATACCTTCAGTAGTACCTTATCACCTTCCATAAATGACACATCCCGGACCTTCCGGTCCGTATAACTTTTCTGCCTAGACTGCGCCGTGCGAAGTCGCTCCTAAATTAACTTCACCTTCTCCAACGCATCCTGAATCAAATATGCACCCAATAACTTAGACTCACCAGGCTCAAACCAACCAACCGTAGATATACACCTCCTACAATACAAAGCCTCATACGGGGCCATCTGAATACTGGACTGATAGCTCTTATTATATGCAAACTCCGCTAATGGCAGAAACAGATCCCACGAACCACCAAAATCAATCATGCGAGCCCGTAACATATCCTCCAATATCTGAATAGTCCGTTCTGACTTCCCGTTGGTCTGAGGGTGACCGGAGCGCACTAACAGAAAACCCGAGATAATTCTTAGCTGCTGTGGAAGTTAGCGTCTTAAAGAAAGTAAGTGCTTGCTGCTCCTGCTCTTATAGTTAGATAAGGCACTAAAAGCATACCTTATCTCAGGGGCATGAGTACACTGCTTTCACACTCGAACTCTCCTACTGTGTGTTGTGTGTGCTTTCAAGCAATAAGACTGCTTGCTAAACGAACCACTGCTGACGAAGTGCCCCATACCCGCACTAAGGGGTAACCTGAGCAGTGCTCAACTCTACATCAGTACCCATACCTTTCTGTACGGCCCTCCAAAATTGAGATGTGAACTGTGTACCTCTTGCAGAAATAATAGAAACCGGAACTCCATGCAATCGGACAATCTCCTTAATGTAAATACTAGCTAACCGCTCTAAAGTATAAGTAGTACTAACAGGAATGAAATGCGCGGAATTGGTCAATCTATCCACAATGACCCAAATAGCCTCAAAACCCTTCGAAGTCCGTGGAAGCTCAACTACAAAGTCCATAGTAATTCGCTCCCACTTCCACTCTGGAATATCTAACCTCTAAAGTAATCCACCTGGTCTCTGGTGCTCATACTTGACCTGCTGGCAGTTGAGACACCGTGCTACATACTCACCAATATCTCTCTTCATCCGCCTCCACCAATACTGCTGTCTCAGATCCTGATACATCTTCGCGGCACTCGGATGGATAGAATACCGCGAGCTGTGAGCCTCTGCTAATATCAAATGTCAAATACCTTCTACATTGGGCACGCAAATACGTCCCTGCATCCTCATAACTCCATCATCACCAATAGTCACATCTCTGGCATCACCCCGATGAACTCTATCCTGGAGTACCAATAAGTGCCGATTATCATATTGTCGTGCCTTAATCTGATCAAATAAAGAAGACCGAGAAGCCATGTTAGCTACCACTCGTGGAGGGTCTGACAAATCCAATCTCACCAACTGGCCTGCTAAAGCCTGAACATCAAGGGCTAAAGGTCGCTCTGCTGCTGAAAGGTAAGCTAAACTTCCCAAACTCTCGGCTCTGCGACTCAAGGCATCGTCCATCACATTGGCCTTCCCCGGATGGTACAAAATAGTCAAGTCATAGTCCTTGAGAAGCTCCAACCATCTCCTCTGCCGCAAATTCAAGTCCTTCTGCCTCAGCAGATACTGCAAATTACGATGATCGGTGAAAATCTCACACTGTACCCCCATACAAATAATGCCGCCAAATCTTTAAGGCATTAACAATAACAGCTAACTCAAGATCGTGCACTGGGTAGTTCTTCTCGTGCACCTTTAACTGTCTAGACACGTAGGCAATCACCCTACCATCCTGCATCAATACCGCTCCCAAGGCAACTCTAGAAGCATCACAATAAACCGTATAAGAACCCGAACTAGTAGGCAGAACCAACACCGGAGCTGTAGTAAATGCCGACTTAAGCTTTTGAAAGCTCTCCTCACATTCATCAGACCATCTGAATAAAACACCCTTTTGCGTCAACTTGGTCAGAGGCGAAGCAATACAAGAGAATCCTTCCACGAAGCGACGGTAGTAAACCGCCAAACCGAGGAAATTCTGAATCCCTATAGTTGAAGACGGTCTAGGCCAACTCTGCACCGCCTCAATCTTCTTTGGATCAACCTGAATGCCCTCACTAGACACCACGTGCCCCAAGAAAGCTACCGAACCAAGCCAAAACTCACACTTTGAGAATTTTGCATAAAGCTTCTCCTTCCTCAATGTCTGCAACACGATCCTCAAGTGCTGAGCATGCTCTTCCTGGATACGAGAATAAACCAGGATGTCATCAATGAACACAATAACGAAAGTATCAAGGTAGGGCTGAAACACACTATTCATCAATTTCATGAACGCGGCTGGGGCATTGGTCAGCCCAAATGACATAACCAGAAATTCATAATGACCGTATCTGGTCCTGAAAGCCGTCTTCGGAATATCAGAATCTCGAATCTTCAACTGATGATACCCCGACCTCAAGTCAATCTTGGAGAATACCTTATCTCCCTGAAGCTGGTCAAATAATTCATCAATATGAGGCAACGGATAACGATTCTTCACTATAACCTTATTCAACTGTCTATAGTCAGTACACATGCGCATTGTACCATCCTTTTTTTTCACAAACAACACCGGCGCACCCCAAGGCGATACACTAGGCCGAATGAACCCCTTATCTAAGAGTTCCTGAAGCTGCTCTTTTAATTCTTTCAGCTCTGCTGGTGCCATACGGTAAGGTGGAATAGAAATATGATGAGTATCTGGCACCAGGTCAATACCAAAATCAATATCCCTGTCAGGTGGCATGTCTGGCAGGTCTGCAAGAAATACATCCGAAAAATCACGGACTACGGGAACAAAAACAACAGATGGAGTCTCACTACTAACATCCCTCACAAACGCAAGATAATATTCACACCCTTTCTCAACCATACGCTGAACCTTTAAATAAGAAATCACTCTGCTAGGTATATGCTCTATAGACCCCCTCAACTCCACTCTTGGAACTCCGGGCATAACTAAGGTAACGGTCTTAGCGTGACAATCAAGAATAACATGACATGGGGATAACCAATCCATGCCCATAATTACATCAAAATCGACCATACTGAGTAACATGAAGTCCACTCGGGTCTCCAGACCCCTAATAGATATAAGACACGACCGGTACACACGGTCCACAACAATAGTATCGCCCACCGGAGTCGAAACATGAACAGAAGTAACTAGAGACTCACGGGGTATATTCAGAAAATGAGCAAAATAGGATGAGACATAAGAGTACATGGAACCAGGGTCAAATAAAGCCAAAGCATCACTGTGACAGACTGAAATAGTACCTGTAATCACCGCATGTGAAGCCATAGAATCAGGCCTAGCCGGAAGTGCATAAATATATGGCTGGTCTCCACCTGCTCGACCTCCCCCTTTAGGAATGCCTCTAGCTGCCTGACCACCACCCCTAGTGGCCTGGGTAGGTGATGAAGTGACTGGGGCAATAAGCCAAGGGCTGAACCCTCTGCTGGGATGAATTACTAAGATGACGGGGACACTGCCTCCACTCATGTACGAACTCTCCACACTCATAACAATTACCTGGAGCTGGAGATGAAAACTGATGAAAACCCCTGCCACCATGATAGCCACCAAACGAACCATGCATAGAAGAACCTTGATAAGATGATGCTCAGGCGGAGCTCTGAGCTGGAAGGGCACAAAAAGATGAACGTCCCTGATGAGAATTGCGAGGACCTTGCCCCGAAGATACACCACTATAAGCTGGGCGAACTGGCTGTGGAGGTCTAAATGAACGACCTCTGTTAGGATGAAATTGCTCTCTCAGAGGGGCACATCTGACATTTCCTGCTCCCCGGTGTCTGAATACCTTGTACAACCTTCTCAGGTATCCGGGCAGGTGGAGTCTGATTGCCTCCCCCGGCCTGAGCTGCAGTGGCAGTAGTGGACATGGCAGCTGCCTGAGCTAAACTAGAACACACCGTCAATATCTGAGCCAGGGTCTCCTGAAGACCCGGAATAACAATAGGCACTGCTGGTGCCTGAGCCTGTTCCGCTGGAGCTCCATCGGCGGGAACCTGATCCTGAACGATAGGGGGATCCTGTGGTACTACCCCGGCTACCGCCTGGGCTGGTCCCCTACTCTACCACGACCTCGACCCCTTGTGGATCTGGCTAGTGCCTAGTCACTCTGCTCGGTATTGCGTGTCCTCACCATCTGTGAGAGGCTAGCCAACCATCCCATTACTACGCTTTTGTTCAATTATAACAGTTCACAATTTAATAATAAGCATGCAACCATGACATAGAGTAATATAATTACATCTTAGCGTCCCAATAATAGTCTAACAAACCTCCCAAGAACTGGAGTCAATAGTCATGAGCATCTAAGAATAAATAAATCTAACTCTGCTAAAACTATAATATATGTCTCTGATTCAAATTCTAAAACTAAATAAGGAAGGGAAATGGAGAATTTTTGGACGTTGGGCAGCTACGTCGAAATCCTGTGAACTGCTGTTAACGAACAAGGCAGCTACTGCTCCAACCCGGTACCTGAATCTGTGCACCGAGGCACAGGGAGTCTTTATGAGTACGCCAACTCAGCAGTAATGAAAAAAAATCACAGTCTAAGAAATATAAACACACAGTACAGATACACAATTTCACAAAAGCCAGTGAAACACCAAGTCACCAGATAGTATTCATCAAATATATGAGTTCAAAAATCAGTTTCCAGAAATCCTTGATCCAAGTGTAATATTAGAATATCTCAGTAAAATTCTCAGTAAAAACCAGTTTGAAAATGAAGTAAATCACAATTTGAAAACTCAGTAAAAATCTTCATAAAATTGCCCCTGGGGCCATAATCGTTTCTTGTAACAATATCGTTTAGTATTAGCCCATCAGGAAACCTCATAATCACTCTGCCCATCAGGCAACCTCACAATCACTCTGCCCATCAGGCAACCTCACAATCACTCAGCATAAGCCCCGCGGACATCACTCATTAGGTACCTGCGCTCACTGGGGGTGTGTACAGACTCCGTAGGGGCTCCTACAGCCCAAGCGCTATAATAAGCCACAACATGGCATAAATCACACACAATATAGGCTCGCAGCCTCACTCATATCATATCATCCTCACAATATAGGCCAGCAGCCTCACTCAGTCAGACACTCTCAATTTGCCCTTTAGGCCATAAATATACCGGGTTCTCGACCCAAAACAATGGTTCATTTTCAAGAAGTAGTATCAAAATACTCTGAGTGTCAAAACAATTTCACAGAAAAGACTGAGTGAAAAATCATAACATATCAGTGAGGAAAATATAGTAAACACAACCCTCAAAGGGAAAATAGATCGGCACTAAGCCCCAAACACGGCTTACCGCCCAAAACATATCAATATATATAAATACTAATTAAGCAAAGGCTTAAAAATCGATTTCGCAACTCAATAGTCGCCTAAATAGGAAGGATGTTTCCAAAGTTTCCACCTTTTCATTTCAAAACCCGTGAAAGGGTGCATAGTCTGGGGTTTCATACCCTCAGGACAGGATTTAAAGACAATACTTACCTCAAAACTAGCCTGGAAACTATTTCGCAATGCGTTTGCCTCTCGAATCAACCCCCGAAGGCTCCAAATCTACCAAGTTCAGATTTTTATCATCAATATAAGCTTAAGGAACGAATTCCAATCGAAAGATATCAAATTTAGCTAAAAAATCCGAATTCGATCAAAACCCGACCCCCAAGCCCGCATTCTGAAACTCAAAAAATTCTTATACAAAAGTGTTCTTCGTCTTCTCACGAGTCCGTACATATAAAGAACACAAAAATCGGAGTTCGTTTGACCCCTCAAATCGACCCCTAAAGGTCTCATAATCTCAAGCCCTTAAACCCAATTTTTCTACTGATGTTTTATGAATTTACACTGGTTTTATGTTCTATAATCATCCATAATCGAGTTTTAATGATCAAAACACTTACCTCTATGAATAACAAGGATTTCCCTCTTCAAAAATCACCCCCAAATCTCTTTGTCCGTACAAAAATGGTGTAAAAAGGGTTTAGGTCGCGGAAGGGTTTATTTAAATATTCCTAGGTAAATCCTTCATCGCGAACGCGACCTCCTCCCCGCGTTCGCGAAGCACAAAATCCCTGGGCCCCAAATTAATGCTATGCGAACGCACTACCTTATCGCGAACGCAGTGCATCCTCCCCCTAGACCTTCGCGTTCGCATCCTTCCCTTCGCGAACGCGAAGAACAAATCCTCCGCTTCCCTGATTAACCCTTCGCGAACGCATGCGTCTCTCCGCGTTCGCGATGCACCTTCCTCCTCTTCTCCGCGTTTCCACCTGGACCATCGCGAACGCACGCACAAAAATCCCCCAGCTCCCATTTTCCCTATGCGAATGCGGGCCCCTTCCGCGAACGCATAGGGCTAATTCCCTGTGCAAAAACACCAGAAAACCAGCAGTGTTTTCAATTCCCAACGAGTCCGTTAATCACCCGAAATCGATCCCGAGCCCCTCGGGACCTCAACCAACCATACTAACATGTTACATATGATCATTCAAACTTAGCTGCACTCTCAAAACACCAAGACTGACATCAAAATACCAAATTCACATCGAATTCAAGCCTAAGAACTTTGATATTTCTAAAATCCACCAATGATGCCGAAACTATCCAAATCAACTCTGATTGACCTGAAATTTTGCAGACAAGTCCAAGATAACATTACAAACCTGTTCCAACTGTCGGAATTTCATTCCGACACCGATAGCCTATTTTCCTCAGCCGACCGGAATCGCCAGAAACTAACTTTCGCCAATTCAAGCCTAATTCTACACCGGACATCACAAAATTATTCTGAACATACTCCTAAGTCCCAAAACACCTAACGAAGCTATCCGAGCCATAAGTCAACTCTCAGTTTAAGGTTATTTTTAAAGGCTAATTGACTGAACTCTCACTACAACCATTCGATTTCAAGCCTATCAACTCTAATACATCAAATACAGTATATCCAATCTATACAAGTTAATAACAACAATTATAATGCAGGTTTTTTATATAACGACAGATCGGGTCGTTACAAGATGAAAAATCATCATCCTTGTACTTACTCAAAAACTATTGTGAAGGAAAACAGTTACGGATAAAAAAGCATTACCCTTGTATTTATTCAAAAAACTGTTGTAAACAAAAATAGTTATGGGTAAAAATTCATACCCTTGTATTTATTTGAAAACTATTATAAATAAAAACAATCATATCCTTGTATTAATTCGTAAAAAAATGTTGCAAAATAAAAACAGTTACGAGTACAAGTTCATACCAAATCTGTTGTAAAAAAACCAGTTACAAAAGAGTTATGGACGATACACAAACACATGTGAAACGTTATGAAAGTTCGAAATAATACAAAAAATTTCTTCAAAACATTGTCAAGAAAAACATGTGAAATTCCTATCTCTCTTTTGTACATTTACACCATTATGAAGTTGAGACGTCTTCTTCATTAAGTGTCGCTAAAAAAAGGGCCATCTTTTATAAATTGTGCCTATTACGAAAAGGTACGAAGAATCTAAGCATTTTTTAAAATGCAAAGTTAAAAACTCAGAGGTAAACCAAAAACCTCAAAAAGAAAGCATGCAAAGATTTAAGAGTGAAAAAAAAAATCAAAGGAATCGAAAGTCATGTCGATATTACTATTAATATATAGTGGCGAAAAACTAAGTATGAACTTAGTCTAAGCATAATTTGTTTATACAAAAGTTTCCCCTAAGTTTTCAGTTGGGGACTTACAAAGGATCAAACTTTACCACCAATGGGACCGGGGGTAACCACCAATTGTTGCAAATAAAAAATTAAAAAAAGAACCAAGTTCCTTAAAATTTTCTAGATGGGGGGTTGTCTTCACTGGCAGGAGGAGCGGCTTGAGAATGAGAGACACGAGCAGCATGGACCTCAACTTCGGGAGAAGAGAAATTCTGACTTTGCTGAGACTTCTCAATCGTCTCCTTGGTTTTAGAAATTTCGGCTTCCAAGTCAAAATCCTCTTGGCCCATTTCCATCAATGTGTCAAGACGGGCATTCAGATAAGCCCAACTAACATCGACGGCTACTTTGTCTTCAAGATCCTCGTAATCCTTTTCCCATTGTTCAGCTTTAGCTCTTAACTCATCTCTTTCAGCCACGACAACATCATGAGAGGCCTGTAAAGGAGCGAGTAATCTTTCCAGAAACTAGACCTTCTCTGAAGAGTTACGAAGGTCTTCTTGGGTTTGGGTGAGAAATTGTACAAGTTCCGAGTGCTCCAAATCTACCAAGATCAGATTTTTATCATCAAATTATGCTAAGGGAATGAATTCCAATTGAAAAATACCAATTTTAGCTCAAAACCCGAAATTAGCCTAAACCCAACCCCCGGGCCCGCCTCTCGAAACTCGACAAATTCTATACCAAAATGTTCTTCATCATCTCACGAGTCCGTACATATAAAGAACGTAAAAATCGAAGTTCGTTTGACCCCTCAAATCATACCTAAAAGGTCTCATAGTCTCAAGCCCTACTTCACCTTTTTCTACTGATTTCCACAAATTAAACACTGATAATAAGGTCTTTAATCACCTATAATCGAGTTAATGAGTCCAAAAAGCTTACCTCAATGATGCACCAACGTTTTCCTCTTCAAAATCCCTCAAAAACCTCGGAACCCGCACAATAATGGTGGAAAAAGGGTTAAAATTCACAAAGTCTCCTTTTTATACTTTCTGTCCAGGGATTTCCGCACCTGCGGCCTTATTAGCGCACCTGCAGACTCGCACCTGAGGTCCCAGGTGCGCACCTGCGCATATGACTTAAACCCCCGATTTCCGCACCTGCGATTCCGCAGGTGCGACCTCCCATCCGCATCTGCGACCCCTTCACGAACAGCCAAATTCCGCACTTGCGCAAGGTCTTCGCACCTGCGCTCCTTCTTCCACAGGTACGACCACACCAAGAGTGGTGCACCAGCAACAGATTTGCTGCATTTTCCAAGTTAAATTCCCCGTTAACCATCTGAATAAATCCCGAGCCCCTCGGGACCCCAACCAAACATACCAACACATCATATATGGTCATTCAAACTTAGTTGCACTCCCGAAACACTAAAAAGAACATCAAAACACCAAAATCATATCGGATTCAAGCCTAAGAACTTTGAAATTTCTAAAATCCACCAACGATGCTGAAACTATTCAAAGCAACTCCGATTGACCTGAAATTTTGCAGACATATCCATAATGACATTACAAACATGTTCCAACTTCCAGAATTCCATTCCGACCCCGATAGCCTATTTTCCACTGCCGACCGGAAATCACCAAAAACTAACTTTCGTTAATTCAAGCCTAATTCTACACCAGGCATCACAAAAATATTTTGGACACACTCCTAAGTCCCAAATCACCTAACAAATCTATCCGAGCCATAAAATCCGCATTCTGGGGTTGTTTACCAATAAGTCAACTCTCAGTTGACTTTTCCCACTTTAAGGCTATTTAAAAGACTAAATGACTAAATTCTCACTACAACCATTCTGATTTCGAGCCTACCAACTCTAACACATCATAAACGGTATAACCAACCTATGAAAAGGCAATAACAGTGAATATAATGCAGGTTCTATGTAACGATCGACCGGGTCGTTACAATCAACATAAGAATACCCAGTCTTGTAAGAGGTTATTCTTTGGTTATAGTTAGGAACAACAATAGGAAAATCAGGCTTCCAATAACAATCCCTACGTACAAGAGACACTAAACCCTCTGTTATTTGAGTAGGATAAAGGTCAATAGTGTCATGAGAAGACATGGAAGAAAGCTTCTCACTCATAGCCTTACTATCCTTGGCAAAAGAAAACTCCGCAGGAATAATCTCATCGACTCTCGGCTCACGGAATGGTTCATTGTGTTCTCTACTCTTTGACGAAGATATAGAAGCCCTAACCCTCGAAGAAGACGAAGGAATATTAGACCTAGAAGATAGAGGGGGAGAATAATAATAAGAAGAACCCCTGGAAGGAGTATAACTTAAGCTCCTAAGCTTACCGCCCTTCCTACTCCGTGTTGGAGCAGAAGAAGGAGTCGGTTCATCTACATTGATGACCCTTTTAGATTGCTGGTTTGAAGAAGACATATTTACGAAGATGATGAAGAATTTACAAATAAAGAAAGAAAGAAAGAAGTTTTTCGTGAAAGTAAAGAAAGGAAAAGGGGTATTTATACTCGAAGGTGACCGTATAAATATTAATCGGTAAATAAATGGTAAGTGGGGGGACTATCTGTATTGGTAAAAATGAGCTTCACACGTGTAATACTTATGATGACTCAGCAATCTATGTGGAGCAATGACAACATGAAAACTGGACGAGACTTTATGAAGAGGTACGAGACAAAGAGGAACGGAATAACACACCCACGAGGTGATCAGATACAAGGATCTCAACCTAATTGAGAAGATGAAGAGATACAGTCAGAATGAATCAAGGCAGAATAAAGGGCAGATTCGAGGATCTTTAATAAATGAGCCAAACGTTACATAATCTTCACGCGACAATTATGATTAATCATTATTACGTTACATTACTGTCATTGTTATTCATTAATGCTCAAGCACTGAAAAGAGTAGACGTTATATTAAGAAATTCCCTATATAAAGGAATAAAATATAGCTTGTAAGGACACGTTCGAACCACTATTGAAATATACTTACTTTCTGCGCATCTTTATTGCTTTCTATTTACGAATTTACTTATAATTATTTCCATATTCTTTTGGTTATCAGAAACCTGTGTTCTTCTTAAAATACATTTGGCAGAGAATCTAATTCTTTGGTTAAACAAGTGTATCGGCAAAAGTATCATAAGACTGTGGTGAAGAACATAACATAATCAAGGCCTGATCCTCACTCTCAATTTTGATATCCACATTCTTCAGGTCCATTATAAATGAATTAAACTCATCAAGGTGATTTTAACAGAGGTACCTTCGTTCATACGCAGATTGTATAACCTCTTTTTCAGGTAAAGGAGGTTTGTCAGCGATTTCTTAGAATACAGATCTTCTAGTTTCTTCTATGCCGTTGCTGCATATGTTTCTTCAGCAATTTCTTGAAGAACGCTATTTGTAACGCTTATGAAGATCACACTCAAATCCCTCTCCTTCAGGTCTGTCCTCTTTGTCTCTTTCATCTCTTCAACAAAATCCTCATCAATTACTTTCCATAATCCTTGTAACACCAGGGACAATTTCATCATAATCTTCCATAAACTGAAACTAGAACCCCCGTCAAATTTCTCTACTTCATACTTTGTTGAAGATGATGAAGACATCTTAACCCTAGATTATATGTAGAAACCCGAACCTTGCTCTGACACAAATTGTTGCGGAATATCGTGGGTTAATATGATGACCCAAAAGGTCATCCTAAGTAATTCTAGCTAAATATGTGTTCTGAGGCCTTGAAAGCCTCCGTTAATATCACATAGATATGCGTGCGCATCCCGGGCGTGTAGCCGGGAAGTCTTTATGTTGAAATTTGATGAAAATGTAATTTTATGATAATTAAATGAATAAAGTTGACTTTGGTCAACATTTTTGGTAAATGGACCCGGACCCGTGATGTGACGGTCCCGGAGGGTCCGTAGGAAAATATGGGACTTGGGCGTATGCCCGGAATCGAATTCCGAGGTCCCAAGCCCGAGAAATAAATTTTTAAAGAAAATTGTTTTCTTAAACTAATAAAGGATTTTGAAAAGGAATAATTATGTGAAAATCGTGTTACCGGGCCCGTATTATGGTTCTAGATCCCGGAACAGGTTTATTATATGTTATGTGACTTATCTGTGAAGTTTGGTGTAAAACGAACTTGGAATGACGTGTTTCGGATCAAAATTAGAAAAATTAAGCTTTATGAAGTTTTAAGAAAATTCTATGAGTTTTGATTAATTCATTTATCTTGATGATATTTTAGTGATTTGAATGCTTGAATAATTCCGTAGGATGATTTGGGAGTCATGTGTGTTTTTAGTTTTGAGCCCCGAGGGCTCGGGTGAGTTTCGGGTAGCTAACGGAGTGTTAAAAGTGGAAAAATCTGGTGTTTTGGACTGGTTTCTTGTTTTTGGTGTGTGTCTCTATGCGATCGCATAAGCATATCTACGATCGCATAGTCCTGGGCTGGGAGGGGGTCACTGATGCTCTAAGCGATCGCAATGCCAGCTCCGCGATCGCATAGTGTACTAGGTAGGTCGGGGGTCTGGGGGTAGTTTGGTCAGTGCGGTCGCGATCCTTGCTCCGCGATCGCATAGGGTGAGACTCCGCAGCTCTGCGATCGCATTACCTTTCATGTGATCGCGTAGGGTCAGCCAAGTCCTTCTCTGCGATCCCAGCCCCTCTTCCGCGATCGCAGAGAGCATTTTCGCCCAGTTAATTAAAAGGTCAAAAACAGAATACTCTACACGGGAATATCACATTTTCAGCCTTCTTCTTCTCCTTCCACCCCCATTGACGATCCTCAAGCTAATTTCCCTCCATAAACACTTGGGTAAGTGATTTTGAACTCCTATTTCTCCCACTTTTCTTCCATAATCACTAGAATCTAGGCCTAAATTCCTAAAATCAAAGTAGAAATTAGGGGTTTTGGGTAGAGTTAGGTTTTTAATAATTTTGGATAATTCAACCCCAATTTGGGATCGGATCTTAAAACAAATCATATATTTGAACTCGTGGGGTTATGGGTGATCGGGTTTTGGTCCGAGCCTCGTGTTTTGACCAAGGGGGCCCGGGGTCGAATTTTGGAAATTTTGGAAGAATGATAGGAATTGCATATCTAGGCTATGGGATCGTGTTATTGAATCTTTATTGACATTATTGAATTAATTATGCCTAGTTATCGTTCTTTCGCAGTCGGATTATAAAGGAAAGGCGGTCTTAAAGGGTTGATTGCTATACTTTGGACCTGAGGTAAGTGTCTTGCCTAACTTTGGTGAGGGAATAGGTATCATTTGCTATGTGCTAAGTGATTATCATGCTCATTGCATAGGTGAGGTGACGAGTACCTATGCAATGTGTGTCAAGCATGCCCGTTAGTCGATTTTGATAGAAATTGCAGTATTTCTTCCATGTTTATCATATTATGAGATTGTCTCTACTTGGTACTTTATTCTTGTTGAAAGTATTGGTTGTTGAGCTTGAGAAGTATTGATACGATTGATAATCCAAGTGTAGAGTATTCAATTGAGGTGATTGGTTATAGCTGAGACCTTTGCCGGGCATTTATTGAGCTATTAATTGATGTTTTCCCCTTGCCGGGTGATTTGAACTGTATATTTCCACTATGTTGTACTCCTTGCCATTATATCTGTTATTGTTTGGTGAGGAAGAGTGTAAAGCACGAAGGGTGATGCCGTGCCATGATATTTGATTACATTGCATAGTGAGGAAGAGTGTTAAGCACGAAAGGTGATGACGTGCCATGATTCATATTGATTATAAGCACGAAGGTTAATGCCGTGCCATGATTTTTATTGATTATAAGCACGAAGGTTAGTGTCGTGCCATGATTTACATTGCCTTACGTTGTACATTGCATTGTGAGGGAGAGAGTAAAAGCGCGAAGGGTGATGACGTGCCATGATATTTGATTACATTGCATTGTGAGGAAGAGAGTAAAAGCACGAAGGTTGATGTCGTGCCATTGTTTACATTTCTGGTACTTATACTTGTTTTGTTGGCTTTTGTGTTAGATTGCCTCCCTTGTTTACTTCTATCTGTCAATTTGACTGCTTCATTTCACTTGTTCCACTTTACTGCTCCCGTATCCTTTACTTGTCTATTTATCTCTGCCTTGTATTATCCCTGTTACCTGCGGTAGAATAGGACTGGTTATCGCTATTGTCAAGTCTAGCCTCGTCACTACTTCGGCCGAGGTTAAGCTTGTCACTTACTCAGTACATGGGGTCGGTTGTACTGATACTACACTGCACTTCTCAATGTTGTGCAGATCCCGCTTCCGGACCCAGTGGACCGCTCTGAGGGAGTCACCTTCAGTCCACACCGAGTTTCAAGGTATACCGTTGGCGTTCGTGGACCTTGGAGTCTCTCATGTTCATTAGTTCTCCTATTGTCTTATTTATTCTATAGCTCCAAAGACAATTATGTATTTCTTTTCAGACTCTGTATTTAGCACTCTGTTTAGATAGCTCGTGAGTTGTGACACCCCAGTTTTTGGGCATTTGCGACGTTATGTATTTTATTATTCACTTTGCATTTTTGAATTTCTATTACATTTCCGCTGTTAAGGATTTTAAGGTATTTTGTTATTCTGTTCAGTTTTGAAAGGTATTAACTCTACTACTGTTAACTTAGGTTGAATTTATTGGAACTACCTGGATACGTTGGCTTGTCTAGCGGGTTCAACGTTAGACGCAGTTACGGCCTGAAGGGTTGGATTTCGGGTTATGACAAGTTGGTATCAGAGCTCTAGGTTGCTTAGGTCTCACAACTCACGAACAACCTTGGTA
>ML284903.1:0-27833 GCA_005239495.1 Nicotiana undulata
CTATTGTTATTACTTGGTTTCAACTGGTGGATCTGCTGTTGTTGCTGTTGGATATCCTTTCCCATTTGCTATTCTGCCATTTACCTGACCTTTATTTGGTCGAGATTTCTTTGTTTCTTCCGTTGAAAAGGTATGTAATACTTTACACTGAATGAAATTTGAACCATACACAGTTGTTCTTTCTTCTTCTTCTTCATGAATTCGTTGCCTTTCTGTTTAAGTCTGCTTATTTATTTATGTGCAATCATCACTGTCATGATCTTTTAGAAGATTCGGGGAATGAATATATGTCTATATAATTGAAGTTATAGTAGAGTTATTAAAAATAGCACTAAGGGATAGTGAATCTGACCCTCAATGGTCAAATTCACCCCATAAGGGTGCTTAGATATTGGTCTAGATGGTTCAGACCTTCTATAATTAGATGGCCCTGTTGGAACAACACTGAAGGGGTCGAACCTGATTTATGATGGCCAGATTTAATCCCTTGAAGTGCACATGGAGTACATGTTATTTTGCTTGAAATCAGTGATAAAAATGCAAGATTTCGAATCACAAAGCATTGTTGAGGCTTGCACATGAGCAGCAGTTTTGATTTTTTTTTTCCGTAACTCCATTTTCGTTTTTTCTAGAACATGTATCCTGGAGTAAGAAATTGTAATTTTTATTGAATTCTATCTTTCATACACGTTTGTAAACAGGACTGGAAATCATGAATTTATATTCAGTTTAATTTGTAATTTAAATGTTTCCTTCCACATCCTTTAAATAATGTATG
This sequence comes from Nicotiana undulata, assembly GCA_005239495.1. Taxonomy (NCBI): domain Eukaryota; kingdom Viridiplantae; phylum Streptophyta; class Magnoliopsida; order Solanales; family Solanaceae; genus Nicotiana; species Nicotiana undulata. The sequence continues at coordinate 779 of ML284903.1, forward strand.
AACACTCAAAACTAGGACTAAGTGTGAATGAATCCTGACTTAAAAAGCATGTGCCTGGACTGTGTGAAATTGCTCTATGAGTAGTCACATTAATCTAAAAGTAATTTCAGAAAACTGTGTTTTATTTCTAACGAAAACCTGTCAATGAAAGAATCTCAGTTTTATTTCTTATTTGCTCTAATGGTTTTGAAGTTACCTTTAAATCTATGATAGTAATATTTCTTTGTTTTCTGGCTAGGAATTGATAATCTGATAAAGCCTTTTTCTTTATTAAATATTTCATTGGCCAGTATTATTTGAATAGAATTATGCATCTTATTTTTCTCATAAATAGCCTAATTAGGATGGCCTAACGGTGATAAAAATCGGGCTAGACTAGGCCATAGCTCAATCTTATGACTTGACTTAGGATTTTAATGTAGCGAGTCTCGAAACCCTTTAGATAGTGAATGCGTTAAATTCAGAAAATAATCCATCTTCGAAGTATACGTTTTACGTAACTTTGGATGAAAATAACTAAAATATACCTTTTCTCAAAATTGTGCATACGTTTACGTAACACAAATAAAGATTAAAATGAACACTCATAGGGACACTTTAGGGAACGACTTTTTTCTAAAAAATTATAGGAATTGCATACACGCCCGCGTGACGTGATTTCCGTATCTTTTGACAACCAAACAAAATACGCGCTTGCACACTTTATTTATCTTATTAAACGAGTTCAGTGTCAGGAATTGTGTATACGTCCGTGTGACATGATTTTAGACACATTTTAAACTCTACGGGTTTATGCATACGTGACCCGTATCAAAAAACAATTCTTTGAATACAAAAGAATAATAAAAGCGGTAAAAGATATAAAATGCACATAGGTACAAAAACAGTAATTAAACAATTTAGGCCAAGTTTAGTCATTAAGCGACTGTGCTAGAACCACGGAACTCGGAAATGCCTAACACCTTCTCCCGGGTTAACAGAATTTCTTACCCGGATTTCTGGTTTGCAGACAATAAAAATAGAGTCAAAATTCCTCGATTTTGGAATTTCTAAATAAATAAATGGTGTCCCGGAACACCTTAAAAAATTCGGGTGGCGACTCTGAATAAAAATAAATCCCAAAAATTGAATAATGTCACTTAAAGTGGAAAAACTCCCTTATTACCCTTACCGGGTTAAAAAGGAGGTGTGACAGTAATTGCCTTAGATATTTCTATTAAAATCTTTTTTTCTCTAATTTCTCTAATTTGTTTTTAAAAAGTATCTGTTGGGCCCACTTAGTCCGCAAGCCAGGATCGTTTAGCCCGGGACCATTAATTCGTGGGCTTGGTACCGGACCGGTTCCTACAAAAAGACCACCAAACCCGTGACCGAGAAGACCGTTTAAATTGGGACCGGCCCGGAGCCAGGACCAAAACTGTGATGACCAGCCCACTTAGCCCACTTAGACCCTGGACCAGCCCACTTGCCCGCCCTTATTCATGGTAAAGAACTTTTGCAAATAAGAAATCATCAAATAAGATAATAATCTCTGTGGCAAGTTTTGGATATTCGTAAAAAAGTTTATTTATGAATACTGCATGTAAAGTAGAATAATATATAAGTATGTATTAGTGTATGCCTTAGAGCCGAAAAAAGAATAAAAATAAATAAATTCAACTGTTATACATAGACAATCAAAACAAATTTAATACCATCAAAGGCACCTAGCAAATAACTACAACTAACTAATCAAAAAATAAACAAAAATGAAGATCGTTATATATATATATATATATATATATATATATATATATATATAAAAGAATAAATAATTGCGTTGCAATGAATAAATTAGTTCATCTTCTAATGATCAAAACATGAGATCAATATTAAAAATGAAACTCCTCGTACTCAACCAATTGAAGAAAAAGAGGTAGCACTATTATGAATACAATCTTTGTAAAATACACAATCTATTTAAAATAAAAGAAATTACATACCTTCTTTTCTTTTCTCCTTTAATAATAATTAACTTATAAAATTGTACGCTCATATGAAACTACTATATTCGGTATTTACGACTCTACTCCAATCATAATCACTAAAAAATAGTGACATAGTCTAGGGTATGTTTGGTATGAAGAAAAATATTTTTCAATTTTTTCATGTTTGGTTGGTTTAAATATTTTGGAAAATATTTTCCTTATCAACTCATTTTTCTTCAGTTGGAGAAAAATATTTTCCTTATCAAGAGAAGGGAAAATATTTTCCAAAACTCCTTCTCAACCTCCTCCACCCTCACCAATCCATCCCACACCCACCCACCTAGCCCTACCCTACCTCCTCTCTCCAAAAAAACTTTTTATTTTCAAATTTAAGTTATTTTTGCTGTCACCACCCACCCTTCTATCCCCTCCCCCGCAAAACAAAAAAAAACTTTTTACTTTTTTTTTTTTTGTAATTTATAATTTCTGTTTTTCCTTTTTTCTGCACACTCCCCACCCCCTCCCCTGCATATTTAAAGTTTTTTTACTTGTAATTTTCAAATTTATATTTTTTCTTTTTTCTGCACCACCCACCCTTATTTCCCCCACCCCACAAAAAAAAAAGTTTTTTTCCACTTTTTTTTATAGTTTTAAATTTCTATTTTTTTTTTGTTTTTCTGGGCACCCCCCCCCCCCCCCCCCCCCCCCCCCCCCCCCCTCCCCCCCCCCCCCCAGGAATTTTTTTGTATATATTTTAAATTTTAGTTTTTTCATTTTTCGGTTTACATGTTTGAAATTTTACAAGTTCTAATGTTATGAGTACGGAGGTATAAGTATTTGGAAGTATACGGGTTCAAAATTTTGCGGTTTCGAAAGTTTAGCGGTTGGGAAGTTTATGAAATTTACTTTTGGAAGGTTGTTGGTTCGAAAGTTTATGACTTCATGTCTATTGTATCTAAATTATTTATGAATACTCTTGAGAAGTTATTTTTCTTAATTTGCATACCAAACACCGGAAAATGAATAAGATGACTACTTATTTTTCAAGAAAATTGAGAAGTTATTTTCCTTAATTTGCGTACCAAACACACAAAAATAAACAAGATTACTACTTGTTTTCCAAGAAAATATTTTCTTATACCAAACACACCCTAAGTCGTAGGAATATTAAATGAAAATGGGAAGCCTGTTTTCTTTAAAAAAAAAAACAAATTTACCATTAGGTAGGCTGCCTAGTCGCTAATATATAAATCAAATTCCCAATATTGGGTCCAAATCTTACAATATGTACAAAACTAAATACCAATTGCACAAAACCACTATCTACTAGAAAGGAACTAGCTATTACAACATGATAAGCTGCATGCCTCATTCTCCGGTCAATGTATGTGAATCCAATAGCCAGGGGCAAATACCAAGTAGCACCTATTGAGCTCTCACCAGGAGCCAGGTTGCGCATTCCATTGGAAATGGATAAGGCTAAAATGAATTCAAAACATTTACACCACTGAATTGAAGCAAGTAAGATCTTCCAACCATCAATGTTGCTCCAAAATGAACAACTCCATATAGTTTTCCAGCTCAAATCAAGGCAGTGTACTGAATTTTCCCAAAGCATATGATAATTCATCTGCTCACTAAACAAGCATAGCATGTATACTGTATTATCATCTCTAGAATGAGTGTGTGAACACACTAATACCACTGAAAAATGATAACACAATACACAATATAACAGAGAGAGCAGTAGATGATGCGATGAGTTGTGAAACTATATTGCATTGTGTAGTGCAGTAGCAGCTTCATGTGTAATTTTGAACCAAGAAATTATAATGCGTAATGAGATACCTTCTTATACCATTGGATCCAATCTTTGATCCTTCAGAGTAACCTGCAAAATCAGAGTGCACAGTGCATCAAACATTATGATCCTGCACAGACCTACTGTTCATTAGTGTATTGTCATGTGATTTTATGTAATAGAACTCCACCTGCCTGGCCTTAATTAATCTATATAACATTAGAATGAGCCCAGAATGATCATGAATACATGCTAATACCACTGAGCAACACCCTAACATCGTACAGAATTTAGCAACATCAAATACCATAAAGACAAGAAATTTCAGTTGAGGGCTTCTCATCAGTCAGGTGCTTTCCTTTTAGCCACTCTCATCCTCAAATTAGGTGTTTGTGATTTTCCAAGATTAATTAGTTTCCTTCCTGCACTACGTAGTTCAAAAAATGAGTGAAACTGAATGGTACCTGCAAACGAACAAGGTTAGCTAAAAAACTGCTACTGTGTTGCCCTCCCGTAGGACATGCTGAAAGATCATGTAATTCTCCTTTATCTCCTTAGTATTCTTCACTTCCTTCCCAATGTTCCAAGTTATCTCCCATTCACCTCCAATAATCTTCTTCATCACTAAGGAATTTGTCTCAATAATAAGTGGATGAAGCTACCTTTGAGCACAATATGAGATCCCTTCTACTATTGCCCTTGTCGCAGCTACTATATTAGTTGAAATCCCTATTTATTATGCCTTTGCAAATAACACATCTCCATTATCATCCCTTACATAGAAACCATAAGAACTTGGCCCAAGATTCCCTCTAGAAGCACCATTAGTGTTGCACTTATACCACCTCTCATAAGGTAGTTGCTAGGTAATTTTTTTGGTAACAACATAAGGCTTGTAGCCTTCAAAGTACCTGACCATTTCTAGCCACAGTAAGGGTATATTAGTGAACCAAGAATACCTAACTCTAGCTAGAAAGTGTATAGTTTTGTTCACCTCATGTACAACTCTATGAAAAGATACTGCACCTCCTCCATGCTTCATTGAATTCCTCAATTTCCAAATTTTCCACGTAATAATGGCGGGAACTTCTTGAAATAGAGGTTTGATCTTAGAACAACATTTTGCACTCCACCATGCTCTAATAACCTGATGTACTTGTACTAGATTAATCACCAATCCTACATCTTGCAAGAAGACTTTCCATACCGTACTAGAAACATCATTTGTAAGGAAAATATGTTGGAAAGTTTCTTATTGTGGTGGTAAGCAACATCAACACTTGGAAACAATTAATTGGCCAACTTTCCTCCATATATTATTTGTTAGCACCCTCCTTCTCCAAATCCTCCATAGGATGAAAGAGATTTTAAATGGTAACCCCTTTGTCCATAGCAACTTGTATTCTGGATTTGGATGAGTCCTATGCCTCAATATTTGCCAAGCACTGCCTACTGTAAACTTTCCATAAGATGTTGGAATCCATTTAAATGTGTCCCATAATTCATCAGTGTTATCAAAATAACCTCTTGCCTTATATGATCAGCAATATCTTCTGGGAAATTCTCCTCCAACATTTGTTCATTCCATCCATCTTCATTTCTCAATTCTGCCACCTCCTGTAACTCCTCATTGATATTGAACTTTGGTGGCAGTACATGATACAATGCTCCAAGACCAGTCCAATTCTCATGCCAAATGTTTGTAGAGACACTATTCATTTCCCATAAAATTTCATGTTCCACCCCTTCTCTAGCCTCTAGCATTTTTCTCCACACATGTGATCCTTGCCTAAACTGAACTATAGTTGGCATTTCATTTTTGCAATATTTGTTCCACATAAAGTTTGACCACAAGGATTTTGATGTCCTAAACCTCCACCACAACTTTGCAAACAAGACTTTGGATACATCAAATAAAGATCTAAACCCTAATCCTCCCTTCCTTTGGTAGACATAAATTGAGCCACTTGGTCCAGTGCCGACTTCTACCCTCTTCCTTAGTACTCCAAAAGAATCTTTCAAACATTATGTGCAAATGTTCAATCACATTATCAGGAGGATCCAACACTGAAATAATATGAGTTGGTAAGCTTTGCAAAACACTAGTAATAAGTGTAGCTTTACCTCCAAAGGACATTAATTTTTTCTTTCCAAGAATGTAGCTTGGCCTTCACCTTTTTAATGAGATCATTGTAATAATCTTTCCTCCTCCTTGTATAAAAGATTGGACACCCTAGATAAGTGAAAGCGAAGCTGCTTCTTTGAAATCCAGCTATGGCAGCAACATTATGAAACAACTCTCCTACCACATTAGAATGCATGAAATATGAATTTTTGGACTTGTTGATCAGCTGTCTAGATGTTTGCTCAACTTCAACCACTTTGCTCAATGAATATGGATCAGCTGAGGCAAATATGATTGTATCATCAGCATATGCCAAACGGTTCAAAGGATCGGACCATTTTGGCATACCAAATCCTCTAAACTTCTTGTCGTCAAACAACTTGTTCAATTTTCTTGACAGAACCTCAGCAGAAAGAATAAACAAGGTTGGAGACAAAGGATCCCCTTGCTTCACCCTTCTTGTAGACTTAAAAAATCCAGATGCTTGCCCATTTATAACTACTGAATACCAATTGTTTGCCAATAGATTCTAAATCATGTTAATGAAGTGCTCAACAAATCCCATTTTCTTCAATACATGAAGTAGATACTTCCATGATACCCTATCATAAGCGTTTTCCATGTCTAACTTAATCAAAATATTAGCAGGCTTCCCCCTTAGTCTAATATCTGTGACAATTTCTTGTGTGAGCAATATATTTTCAAAGATACCCCTCCACTTCACAAAGTTAGACTAATTGGCAGAGATCAAAGAAGGAAGAATCTTCTCCAATCTATCATGTAATACCCCAGATATCACCTTATTAATGAAGTTACTAAGACTTATAGGCCTTACATTTGAAAACGTTTGAACCTGAGGTTTCTTGGGCAGGAAAACAAGATTTGTGTGTGGTACTGACTTTGGCAAAGATGCACCTCCATAGAACTCTATCAGCAACCCGGAGATGTCCTTCCCTACAATATCCCAACAATGCTGGTAAAACAATCTAGTAAAACCATAAGGGCCACTAGCACTATCTCCACTTAGTGCAAATACTGCACTCTTAACTTTATCAATGGTAGGAAACTTGCAAAGCTCCAAATTCTGCTCCATAGTTACCATCTTAGGCACATTATTTAGTAGCTCAAAAGTTGTAGAATCTCCTTCTTGTGTGAATTGTTTTTGGAAGAAATCCACTGTAGCATTAGCCATGAGATCTTGAGACTCCAACCAATCACCATATCTATTCTGAATTCTTTTGAGTTGTAATTTCTGTCTCTTGCATATGAAAGAAACTTGTGTTTCTGTCTCCTTTAGCAAACCAATTCATACCAACCTTCTACTTCTAATGCTGCTCCTCAATGCTCAAGTATTTTTAAATTCAGCTTGTGCTTGTTGAAGGACTATTTTGTTCTCCATTGTTCGTTATTCTTCAAACAACATCTCCTTAATTCTAACAACATATTATCTAATAGCAAACTGCTTGAATATATCACCATAAGTGAGTTTCTCCATTTAGAAAGAACAATCTTAACCCTCTTCAACTATTTCTTGAACATAAAGAATGGATCTCCAATGAAATCAACCATCCAATTCTTCCCAACCACCTCCATAAATGTTTCATGTTTTGTCAAAAAATTCATAAACTTGAATGGTTTCACAAATTTCATTGCCTCCTCTCCACGACTCATCAAGAGTGGGGCATGATTTGAGCTAGTTCTGGTGAGATTCTCCACCTCTGTATCAAGGAAATAGGTTTTGGAATGGGAAATTCACAAGTATTCTATCAAACCTTTTGAAAATACATTCTTCATTAGACCTTCCATTCCACCAAGTGAAAGGACTGCCCTTATACCCAAGATCAAACAATCCACAAGAATTTATACAAAAAGGAAACTTTTCATATTCTGGAGGATACATAGGTAGTCCTCCTATCTTCTCTTCCTCATTAAGAATGACATTGAACTCCCCCCAACCAACCAAGGCAATTCCATATCACTAGCTAGATAATATAGATTGTCCCACAACTCTAACCTTTCCAATGATGAACATTTTGCATACACAAAAGACATCATAATATGCTTTCCTATATCTTGATGATATATCCTGATTGTCAGCTACTGTTCAGTATCAATCAACAAATTACATTCCACCACAGCATCAAAGAATAACCATATATTCCCATTCACATTTGGAATTGCACCTTCCATTCCTAGCCTCCTTCTATACCTATGAATGTATCTTGTCTTTTAAAATGGATCCATCAGTGCAATAATGGAAAAGCTATGTTCCCTTTGCATATTTATAACCCTCTGAAAGACCTATTGAGTCTTAACAGACCTTATGTTCCATAATAGAGTTTTAATCATCATCTTGTTATTGAGGCTGCCCTCTTAGGCAAAATTCTAGTAGGTGGCTGTGGCTCCTAGACCTGTGTTTTCTTCTTTCCTTTCGTTCCACTTTTTCCTGAAACTGTAGGTGACAAATCCCCTTCTCTTGATACAACTTTAAAGTTCCCAGCAATGGATTCATCATCACCTTCATCTTCATATAGTTGTTGTTGATCCTCTAATGCATATGAATGTCCACATGAATCTCCTTGTGAGTGATTATATCATGTAATATCTGATTTGGGTACTTCAAAGGTACATTGATTTGTATCTGCATTGGTGGTCCAGTTCTAGAAGCACATGCTAGAGGCACTGTCTCAATTGCATCTGAGTCCCTGGGTAATTTGGCTTGCTCAATCTGATCCTGTGCCTTTCTCGTGGCCTCCTTCAACAGCTCAGAATTGCGTTCCATCCTCCCTATATTCTCCTACATCACTTTGAATTGAAGATCATAGATAGAACCCAAGCTAGGGTTCACTGTAGAAAAATTCCCAGAAAACACGGTTCCATTGAGATCACCCCTATCCTCGTAGAGTGTTTGGTGCTTTGACCCAACTGAATCCTTCAATACCTCCATATTAACATCCACAACTTGGTACCTCCTTAAAGCATTCACCGGAACCTCATCAACATTGGTCCAAATTTCCCCAGAATTTTTAGGGTTTACTGTTCCATTGACCTATTTCTTGGCTAATGGTGCAATAGCTAATCCCCCATGATTTCCCACTTCTTTTGATGTCCCTCTATCATCTCCACCTGGTGGATCTTCTTCCTTGACTTTATAACTCGAGTGATCACCAACCCTAGTTTTTGAATTTCTAGGGTTTACTATAGTTAGAGCCAAACTTCTTGTTTTTTGTGGCTGATTTTTACCCTTATTCTCTATGTCTCCCTTTGCATTTGTTGAACCTATTTGAGCTTCCATTTCATCAACTTCATCACTCCATAAAGTTTTCCCAGACTTTACTTCATTATGCTCCTCCAATTGTCTCGAATTCTCATAGGTTTGTGAAGGTGACTCATGTCATGATTGATTGATTCTCACATTGATCACCCTTAATTCCTCCTTGCTAGTACCAAAACTTCTATGCACCCACTCAATTGTAGACTCTTTGTTAACCCCCTCATCAATCCCTGCCTTAATAGAACTAGGAGAACTAGCCTTAGCTTTGAGTACCTTTCACATTATTTTCCTTATTAGCTGCCTCAACTTCTTCCTTCCTGACACGCCTAACTGCCATATTTTTAAATATAGACTTTTAGGTTATTTTTTTCAATGCAAGACACATAGGTGGCTCGGCATAATATGGAGCTAAGGCGAAAATAAAATAGTGAGGTCTTAAATTTTTTTAATTATTGTTTTTACTCTTATAATTTATCAAAATAGTAAGAAGTTATAATCAGTTTTAATTATTGCCAATGTCTAACGAATTTGTTTTATCTCTATTGTGTTATCATGTTAAACTTTATTGATTTAGTTTTGAAAAACTTTTTCAACCGAGGAAACTGTTATATAAATTGTTAACGGTAATTGAATTAACATTTATTATTTGATTTAGTTTGCCAATTAGAGTATTTTTCTCTTAGCACTTTTAATTCTAAAATATAATTTGAAACAAATAACATCGTAGTAACTATGATACGGAATCGTACCGAAAACACAAATATAACAAAACACGCGGAATAAAAAATAAGAGCTAGACCTACAATAAATTGGAAGAACAAGAACAAATTAGGATATGAAGCCTAATTACCTCTATGAACTCAATCAATTGTAACCCTAAGCTATGAAACCCTCAAGAGGTTGATACTACTAATTCGCAGCACAATTGCAGTCCCAAATTGCAGCTAATATTCAGCAGCAGCTAACAACAAGGAATCAACAGATAACTAATACTTTTTTTTTCTAAACTTGTGCAGTCAACTGGTGCACAAATGGGTGCAAAATGCAGGACATCAGCTCAACAGGGCAGAAACAGGGCACAAAACTGCTAAGTTTCTTAGCTCCAATGCTAGTCCAAGAACTTGCAGTTTCATCAGCTCAAACAGAGGAGGAAACGAGTAGAATTCGCTGCCGAATAATCCAAAAAACTACAGCTGCATAGGGAAGAAATTTGTTGCCGAACAATCCAGGAAGACTGCAGCTGAACAAACAGAAATTGCAGCAGAACAATGTTTTTACACTTTAGAGGAACTAGTTGACAAAATCTGTGCAGAAATCTCAAAATCTGGATAGAATAGATCTTCTTCAAATTGCAGATTTTGTTCATAACTGTTACAGAAACTACAGAACTCGTAGTTCCCTGCAAAATTTGATGTAGAGACAATTTCTCAGCCCATTTACTGTCACAATATAGCTCAAGCTGATTGAAGAAAAAACTAACTACAACAGCTATCCCAAATCAGTGTATAGGCTGCTTCCCACATCAATTTATAGTTACAACATCAAGAAAAATAGTGTAGGGAATTTCTATACAGTGCAACAACTCTCAAGATTCGAAACGAGAAATAGTCGCACCTACTAATAATTGTATACGGTTAAATCGACCAGGTCTGATTTTATGGGCCTGTGGGCCTGCCTCGGGATTAAGTCCATATCGAAGCAAGTTCGAGCTCGAGGAATACAGAGACTGAAGGATCGAGATCAGGCAAGATTGACATCGAGTAACGGAATAACAAGATATCCGCAATCGACCAGAAATCTAGGCGGGAATATCGGGATTGGCAGAACCATTAACGGTTATTGATATCAATCATGTATTTTGTTTCCAAAATTAGAGTTATACCTTATTCAGGATTCCTCTACTATATAAAGGTAAACTCTGTTCATTTGTAACCATGGGACGAATCACATACGCATTTACTGAGAAATACAAAACATTCTGCTCTTTTACACGCTTCTAATTCTCTACCGTCCTTATTATTCTTATTGTTCTTGACATTTGATCTCGAGCCTATCCCAAACCGAGGTTGATAACGTGCAAATGACACTGGTTTGATTCATTTTAATCGTGTTGTTCATTTATTTATTTAGATATTTTTCAATTGGCATTGAATCAGATCACGTATCCTTATAATCACATTACAAGTTTAATTGTTACTCATATTTTGAGGTAAACAGTTTGGCGCCCACCGTGGGGCTAAGGATAATAGTGATTGCTCAATGCTAATTATAATATAACGCACTATTTTACACTTGTTTCTTGTTAAGAATTTTGTTTTCAAGTTAAAGCATGTCAAACTCACAAAACACAGGTGCACATGATGACAACGACCTCAGACTCCACGGAGAGGACGAGAATGTTATCGCTCCATGAATCGAGGTGCAACAGGCTGACCTTAGAGGAGCACCATCCATCGACCCGGTCGATGTCAGTTCACATGTCGCTTTGAACATGGATTTGGGTGTGGACCCCGAAGGAAGCGTACGCAAAGAGGTTCGAACTGACGGTCGAGGTACAAAGGGCAGAGAAGACGAAAGAGTAGTCTCTAAGTAATATTTGAAATGCTACAAGCCCAACAAAATGCCATTGCTCAAGTTAAATCATGTCAAACAAGAGGTTACTCGCCGTACCGAGCCAGTGCCTAAAAGATCGGGTGATAATACTTCGACATCCGACTCTGCTATAATGAGGGTGCTCGAGGAGCTTACTAAGAGAATAGAATCGGGAGAAAAGAATATTGAGGCCAACGACAAGAAAGTGGAAACCTATAACTCTCGAGTTGACCAGATACCGGGGGCAGCATCGATCTGAAAGGGAATGAACTCTAAAAAAGTTTGTGCAAAAACCATTCCCTCCGAGTGCGGCTCCGAAACCCATCCCAAAGAAGTTTCGTATGCCCGATATACCTAAACAAAATTGTACCTCTGACCCAAATGAGCACGTTACTTCCTACATGTGTGCCATAAAAGGAAACGATTTGGAGGATGACGAAATCGAGTCCGTATTGCTGAAGAAGTTTGGGGAAACCCAATCAAAGGGAGCTATGATTTGGTATCACAACTTGCCGCCGAATTATATCGATTCATTCTCCATGTTGGCGGATTCATCTGTAAAAGCACACGTTGGGGCCATAAATGTTGCAACGAGAAAACCAGACCTCTCCAAAGTGAAGCGGAGGGATAACGAGATGCTTAGAGAGTTTGTATCTCGATTCCAAATGGAACACATGGAATTACCACCAGTCATTGACGATTGGGCTATTCAAGCTTTCACCCAAGAATTAAACGAGCGGAGTTCGATCGCATCACGATTGTTGAAGCAGAATTTAATAGAGTACTCGGCTGTGACTTGGGGCAGAAGTTCACGACCAATATCAGTCAAAGATTAGGGGCGGGGACGACCAATTGGGAGCCCCCTCGAGCTCAGTACATCCAAATTGGTTGATAGGTAAAAGACAAAGAGATATTGATAGAGAATCAAGGTCGAATAAAGATTAGTATCATCCATATGTTTCAGATCAAAGGAATAATGGTCAGGGACACAATTCCGCCCAGAATTATCGAATGGGTGACCGAGGGATGAACTCTCGGAGACTTATGAGTAAAACTGGCTTCGACAAATATGCGGATCCCACAGAAGCACCTCGGCTATCAGAGTATAATTTCAGTGTCGATTCATCGGGGATTGTATCGGCCATCGGGAGGATCAAAGACAATAGGTGGCCCAAACCTATACAAATCGATCCTTCTTAGATAAACCCAAACCTAATATGTAAGTATCATGGCACGCATGGCCATTAGACTGAAGACTGCAGACAACTGAGGGAGGAGGTAGCTCAATTGTTCAACGAAGGCCATCTTCGAGAATTCCTCAGTGATCAAGAATGAGCAAGAACAACCTCAGCATGTTATTCACATGATCGTCGGCAGGGTCGACGTCTCGCAAGGGCGTATATTCAAACGCACCAAGGTGTCGATCACCATAGGAAAATGGACTCGAGACTATGTGCCCAAAGGCACCCTAGTGTTCAACGACGAAGAAGCAAAACGCATCTCTCAGCTGCACAGCGACGCCCTGGTAATTTCTATTTTGTTAAATAATAATCAAGTTAAACATGTTCTAGTGGACTAGGTAGCTCGACAAACATAATCAGATCGAGGGTCGTAGAGAAGCTCAGCTTGCTAGAACAGATTGTACCTACATCTCAAGTCCTAAACGGCTTCAACATGGCAGTGAAATAACGAATGGGGAGATAATCCTACCAGTGAACGTGGCCAGGACCATCCAAGACACAAAATTTTATGTCATCAAAGGCAACATGAGATATAATGCACTGCTCGAAAGGACCTGGATCCACAACATGAGGGAATACCATCGAACCTTCACCAAATGATGAAGTTATCAACAGTGGATGGCGTGAAAATAGTTTATGGGGAACAACAAGCTTGTATACGGTCGAAATCGGGCTAAGTCGATTTCGAGGTTTCCAATGGCATCGTGGATAAATCCGAGATTCGACTTAGGTAGGAGTTCCTTGAATGATGGAACCGAGGGATAAGCATACCTAGAAGCAAGGAGAATGCCGAGGTTCGTTTGGGAAATTGCGTGATTCTCAAGGACATAGGACTAGGGTTGACAAGCGCCTGGAAAATAGTACGAGTCTATACTAGTCCATTAAATAGCTGTACCAGCTGTCCCCATTTGTAATAAATGCTAATGTACTATGCTGGGACTTCCCCTCCTATATAAAGGGGACCCCTATTATTTTTGGGACACACAATATTCAATACAAGGAACAAGAACATTCTCTACTTCATTACTCAAACATTCCCTATTGTCTTTCTGTTAGCTCATTTACTTACATTTATTGCATTTCATCAATTGTTCTTCATTTATAGCTCATTATTGATCGTAAATAGCATAACCCGAAACTGATAAAGCTGTTATAGCTTCATCGATCGTCCAACGGTAGCCCCGAGCCTCGACCTCAAGGACCCCCCGAGGCCAGTATCGAACATCCGATTTGAGGCATCCCGGTTTGCTTATCTTCGATTTCATACTGTTCTTACTCTATCTGTTCAACCACACTTAGCATCAACTACTTAACAACTAGCATTAAAATAAATCACATATTTTCAGAACTACATAATAAAATATAATTGTAACTACCATTTTCAAGGTAAACAGTTTGGCGCCCATCGTGGGGCTAAATATAATAGTGATTGTTTTAGTGTTGGTTCACTGAAAAACGCAAGTTATTTTTCACACTTTTCTTGCCCAAGAATCTTTGATTTCAGGTCAAAATGTCAAACCCCGTGAATACATACGAAGGTAGCAGCTCTGAGGACTTTAGGGAGAACGGTATAACCGTCCCGAATGCTAGTATACCATTGCAAGACCACGATAGCACATTGGAGCTAACCCTTGTGGATGCGGACTCGAGCAACGCCCAACACGAAGATACCAGTTCCCACACCGGCAAGAATGCGCACCGGGAGGATCGGCGCGAAGAACGAGGGACTATTGCGCGAAGGGAAGAAGGATCCAGCCTCCATATAGTCTTTGAAGTTCTACAGGCACAACAAGCGGCTATTTCTCAGCTGCAAAATCATCAAAAGATCTCAAGCGCGGTGGCATCAGGGGCGACCCCTCGAATACGGCGATTGCCATAAAGGTCTGGTGATAATGGGTCAACAACCAACCCCGCTGTTATGAAGACGCTCGAGGGCCTCGTAAAGAAGATAGAATAAATGTTCCCGGAGAGAGAGCCGAGGTCATGTAGGGTAAGATATCAACCTTATGTCAAGAATCGGAGAGACGCCATGAGAAGAGACACGCCCCAAATCAATAGAAAGGCCGACTGAGGCCGAACCCCCCCACTATTGGTGAACAAAGCTAGAACCAACAGATATCCAGAACCGGTGGAAGTGCCCTCATCGCCCGAATACAACTTCGGCACTTGCGCTATAGATTTTATAGCGGCTATGGGTGGAATCAGGGACACCAGAAGGCTAAGGCCCATATTGTCAGACCCTTCCTGAATAAACCCTAATCTAGTGTATGAATTCCACAGTGCGCACGACCATATGACCTAAGATTGCAGGTAGCTCCGGGAGGAAGCGACCCGACTAATCAGCAAAGGATACCTCCGAGAATTTGTTGGCAGCAGAGCAATAAAACACACTCAGGGAAGAACAACACCTTGAAGGAGCGGAATGGGGAAACCACAACACGTCGTTTGCAAAACCATCGACGGGACCGATGTTTCTCAGAGATCCGTGGCCAAACAAATGAAAATATTCACAACAACGGATTAGTTCGGGACCAAAAGATGTGGAAAGGTAAGAAAACCTCGGTCCGGGGTATAGCGGGCGTTCATCTGAGAACGAGGTATGAAATTCCTTACCTACTAGAAGCCAGATATCCCCTTCTAGAAAAAATAAATTCTACGTCAGCTGGTACGTCCCGAAAAACAAAACTTCCTTTCCTATGCAATTGTATTCTCACTTTAGCAATATATTTACTTCAATGTCTGGGCTCGAGTTATCGGGCCGGCTGGCCAGCTGGGCCGTCAAACTTGAAGGATATGTTATCGAGTCATCGGCCCGAGTGGGCTGCTGAAATCCTAAATTTGGGCAGGTTTTGTTGCCGACTTACGCCTGCCCCGAGTGGACGAAGAACCTCCGGTAAAAATGGACATATCCCCGAGGATACGGACCCGTTCCCCCGAGGGGCTTCGAACGAAAATGGGGTCGGGCTTGGCATAATTTTGAGGCTGCCTACGGGCGGCGTAATCGGACAACCTACAAAAACCATAAAACTGAATAACGACGAAACCGAGTATGAGGTTGTAACTGTAGGTCTGAAATCGGCCAAAGGCTAGGAGTCGAAGTCACCTGGGAAGAGTATGGTTCTCTCCTAGCGACAGGTCGGGTAAAGGAGAGCTTCGAAAAAACAGAGTGCAAAGGTGCTTAAACATGATTCAAGTCACTCCACCACTTCATAAGGAGTAAACCCTAACGCGGAAAGCAAAGAGGCAAGGTCGGTACCCTCTCAAAGCTCGAGAAAAACAACGATCTTCTCCCTAGAACAATCATCCTGGCACCCCTCTTCCTGACCAGAAAGATGACCGCAACGGTCCCATCGCCGCGACCATTCATGAAATGGAAGGGGGATGTCATCAGGACTCTACTAACAACATCAGGTAAAGCTAGACTTACTTTATTTTACGACTAACTGTTTATCAAAGTAGGAAGAAGCGCAGGCCTTCGAAAAAGAAAGAAGTCGTTAACTCGGCGGGGGACCATAGCCGGCTTCAGTACCACGAAGGACCAACCCACATGGCAGATCCTGCAATAATGGGAAGCAGCCAATCAGAAACAAGGCCACCCGAGGATCACAAAACTCGGGGGATCCTGCCAAAGCCTCACCACCCTCATACTAGCAACCTGGCCGAGTCCACGAGCCGAACTGTTACGGGCATGCCAAACAACTCCAAAATTGAAGCATAGGAAAAACTCCATCCTTTATGGTGGCAGGGTCCTATCTCTTAACATCAGCCAAAGTAGTGAAGACGAATGCCAAAATATGGCAAGCTACGGAGGATTCAGGCGATGAGGCCATGACTGCAGCCCTTGATCTAGTAGATAGAGAACGAGGAGCCTCGCCAGTCCGAGTGGCAAGCGAAAGACGAAATCCACTCATCGACATTTCGGAGTCGGGGACTTGGTCTTAAGAAATGTCATCAACCTCGAATGCTGGGGAGCATACCCTCCCCCTAGGAGAAATTACCAAGAAAAGCTCGACATGAGAATAATGTAACGGGCCAAACGGTCAAGAGAATCGTGCCTGCGTGGGATGATCGAGCCCTCAACAATGAAAAATATGTACACATATACCAAATAATGAAAACAAGCATCTTTTATACAAGCATTGCGCTTTCAAAAGGATTTCTCATCACCAGTAATGGCTCCAGAGCCAAGGAATTACCGAGCACTCGGGGACTGACACGAAAGAGCAAGTGAGGCAGAAAAATCCTGGATGGGTAACCTCAAGCCAAAAGTAATCCGAGGGCAGTTTCAAAACCACAAGTCCTCAGGACATAGACAAAACTGTAAGTCCTACGAGCATGACCTAGATTGCAAGGCCCCGAGTGGGCATATCAAATGACAAGGCCCAATCCCGATTTCTAAGCCAAGGCTGTATATTCAAACTTGTAAGACCCCTAAAAAGGCATAACCTCGAATATAGATGCCAAGGATACGTCATTCGGGGGGCTAAAGGCTCCGGCCAAATACGGCGACTTCGGTCGAAAAGCTTCGACCAAAATTTGAACGACTCTGGTCGATAGGCTCCGGCCTAATTAATGCGATTAGAGGACGCCCGACCATCTCCATGAAATCAAATCCTTCAAAATTATTTCGGAAAGAACCGATTAAAATCATGCTACCTTTAGCGTAAAAAAGGGCTTCGAACATTTTCATGTCAGCTCTCAAGAAAGAGCTTCGAACATTTTCATGTCGGCTCAAAAAAGATCTTCGATCATTTTCATGTCAGCTCCAAACAACTAAAAGGCTCGAGAAAATTCAGGTGTAGGGAGAAACCTTCCGAGGTGCCCGTTTATCGCCACATAAGGATTCATAATCGAGGTTATTTTTGGGCCGTCGAAGAGTCTGGCGAACACAAGAACTTTGAAATAAATCTTTAAGCGACGGAAAATACAGCCATAATGAAGGTCATTTCGACCCAACATTAAACTCAAAAAGTAACCTAAAAGGTCGATGAGCCCGAGCGGTAACCCAACTCAAGGAATGAGCTCGAAATGATAAACTAAAAATGCGTAAGAGCCTTGAAGCCAGCGTAAAGAGCCTCCGAGCTAATTCAAAACCTAAAGGGTCGATGAGCCCGCGCCGTAACACGACTCGAGGACTGAGCCTGAAATGGATAACTAAAAATGCGTAAGAGCCTTGAAGCTAGCATAAAGAGCCTCTGGGCTAATTCAAAACCTAAAGGGTCGATGAGCCCGAGCCATAACCCGACTCGAGGTCTGAGCCCGAAAAAGGTTAACTTAAAAACGGGTAAGAGCCTTGACGCCAGCCTAAAAAAAAGCCTCAGGGCTAACTCAAAACCTGAGGGTCGACGAGCTTGAGTCGTAATCCGACTCGAGGACTGAGCCTGAAACAATTAACAAAAGTGTCTAAGGGCAAACAATTAAGAGCCTCCGGGCCGACATCGAAAAGCCTATGGGCCATTTGAAGGTCAAATCAACCCCACATTTTGAAAGCGTAAACGCCAACCTGGAAAAGCCTCAGGGCTGATTCAAAAGACCTAGAGGTCGGAGAACATTGTCCAAGACCCAATTCAAGGACTGAAACCCTAAGGGTCAAGTCCCTCGGCCATGGAGATCCATTGAGCATTGCAATCTAATGGAAAAAGCAAAAGCGAAAACAACAGATGACAGGAAGTGAAATGCTTCTTATATATACGGAAAGATCGAAAAAGCATATTTACAGAACTAATGTCCTAAGCCCATGAGGAGAAGAAATAAACATAACCCTAATCTACCACCGGAGCTGTGTCTTCAACGGCCTCCTGGGAGGTCAAACCCTCAGTTATTCCAGTTTCAGCCTCAGGGTCTCCAACGACCTCTTCCCCCTCGGGTAATTTGCCTTCATCGCCATCATCTTCCGAGCCGTCGCTCGATTCACCCTCAGAAGTAATCAAGGCAGCGGTCTCCTCTTCCATGGGCTTCACCCTATTGATCTCGGCAGTCAGATCGATGCTCCCGACGTGAATATCCTCGAGGTCTTGCCTTCGAGATTTCAAGAGAGCATGCCTCAAAACTTGGGCCAGTTGCAAGTCAACCTCTTCGGACACCATCTTAGCATGAGCATTCGCTGTAACAGCGTCCTCTTTATACGAGGAAACAAGCTCCTCGACTTTAGTTCTGGCAGCGGATAAAGAGGCGGTCGATTCGGCGAGACAATCTTTGTACCTGTCACACTCCGCCCTCACGTCATGAAGTTGATGCTCGACCAAGGTCACCTCCCCCCTGGAGAGTGCCTCTCTTGGCAGTTATCTCACTCGCGTACCATTTGAGTTCGAGAATTGCAGCTCCCTGGGATCGGATTTCCTCTTTCATCGGAACATTTTTCTTTTCAAACTGCAAAGAAACAGCCCGATATGGGTCACGACACCATAGTAAGGTAAACACACGGACATAAATAAAAAGAAGTTATGTTACCTACTCAACGAGGCAAGTCCTCTCTCTGGATGCCGCCTCCAAACAAGCTCGAAGACTACGAAGCTCCTCTTCTTTCTCACTAATTGGCCTCTGAGCTCGTTAGCCTCCAAAGTAAGCTTCTTGCACTCACCCTCATAGAAAGCCGACTCGGCTTGAAACTTGGCAAAGGTCTGGTCATAAAACACCTTGGCCAAAAGCACAGGTGAAACAAAATGAGGAGGATGAGGATCAACATAACTTGTAAAATTTGCAAAAGGCTACCTGTTGGCAGAGTCTATCAAGCTCGCTGAAGACGAATAAGGCGTCAGGTTCGAAATTCTCCTCGGCCGTAACATACAACCTTTGAAACACGTCTCTACCTTCAGAAGATGCCCCCGCATCAGGGAAATCTTTATTTTGGGCATCCTGTGATTCATCCGAAGGAAACAACGGTTTTGGGGGGGGGGGGATGCGCTCACATTAATGACCCTGGATAGAACAATTGGAGCCTTCCCTCGCCTTTTAGGAACCTCGGGAAAAGGCGCCTCCATCCCCGCAACCAAGTGCGTATCAGCTCGAGGGGGATCCCGGCTAGCATCCGGCCCAGGAACATTGTTCGGATCATCTCCGACAAGCTCCTCGGCTCAATGGCCGTAGGCTCAGCAAGATGCGGGGCAACCAGGTTATATCCTCCCACAGGCACCACTTGAGGACTAGCTCCTTCCCTGCTGCCGGTTCGGGGGATCTCATAGACCTCGGGGGCCGAGGCCACCGAGTCAACCAAGTATCCCTTCACTTTGGCCTTCTTTGATTTCGAAGACTCAGCCGATGATTTCTTCCTTCTCTTCTTTTCTCTAGCAGATTTCGGGGTACCTGCTTCCTCAAGCGGCGCTTCCCTCATCACAGAGGTTTCTCCCAGGCATGTACAGATGCAAAGCATAACCACCGGATGCAAGGATTTTATTAGCGATGCCCCTTTGGAAAAACACAATTACAGCAAGGGAAAGGGCTTACCATGATTCTTCGCCTCCCATCGGCCCACTAACCGATCGCGACACACACGCTCAGCATATGGGTAGACCAAATCTAGCTGGCGGATCCGGTCCGAGAAACTTTTGACCGATTTGGGATACACAACAATGGCTGCAACATTGACACAAGGCATTTCATAAGGTAATTAAACCACAGGAAAAGGAAAGGCGCCCGATTAATATATGCACTTACGCTTCATATTCAACTTCTTGGGGAACGACATCCTTTCTGTCGGAATTAGGTATGCAGTCCTAATTCGGAAAAAGTGACTCATCCATCCTCTGTCTCTAACTTCATCAGTACAGGCAAAAAAGGCCCTCGAGGCCCGACGTTGAAGTTTGATCAGGCCACCTCGATAAAGTCGAGTGCTGTATATTTTAATCAAGTGGTCAAGGGTAAAAGGAATTCCCTTGACCGT
This sequence comes from Nicotiana undulata, assembly GCA_005239495.1. Taxonomy (NCBI): domain Eukaryota; kingdom Viridiplantae; phylum Streptophyta; class Magnoliopsida; order Solanales; family Solanaceae; genus Nicotiana; species Nicotiana undulata. Next base: position 21,658 of record ML284903.1, read on the forward strand.
GTTTGTGAAATGCCTGGTCATATATATAGTGTGCAAAAATGACGGATGTATCTGACCGAGGGTCACTTGGTATCATTCACAGAAAATGAGGATAACAGGGTCAGTAGGGGGCGACGACGATCCCATCGGGCCAAGGGTAAATGGGTAAGTATACACACTGAGGAAGCCGACCTCGTACGTGGTAATATCTTCTTCCCCAGAGGGGATCTTCACCAACACCGAACTCCTCCACTGGCAGTCCATGTTCACCTTCCCAGTGTATGAGATTAAGCTAATATACCGCGACATGGGCTCGTATCGCCCCGACCTCGAAGAGGGTCTGTCGATCTTGAAATCAGATGTTATCACGCATGCTCTTAAGACACAATCCTCATGGAGAGGGGGTCGCGTCACCTTCTCCTTTGACAGACGTGAAGGAGAATAAGGTTTGTCGGTTTGAGAAATGCTAGAGAAAGTCTTCGCCATTTATTTCTTCTTGGGAGTCAGGAAAGAGGGAAGTAACTATGATCAGAAAAAGAACGTGAAAAGGAAGTAGAGGGAAATATTTTGATAACTTGGGAGCACAATACGAATAAAAAAAAGCAGGGGAAGGAGTATTTATAGAAAGTTTCTACACACGTTAGGGGAAGCCAAAGGGCGGTAGCTGCCATAATCAATGTAAGGGCTTCTCAGGGATTCCTGTCTCGTCAGTCGCATTATATGGCACGAGTTACGCAATAAAGCTATTGACCCAAGTCACTGCATAGTTTTGAAGATTGACAAATGTCTGACCAGTTGAACCAGGTCCATCAGAGCACACATTCTTGAACTCAATAGCCGGCACATGAACCGTATATGCATAAGAGATATTTGTGATTGTGAAGTATCAATGAACCAAGAGATTGTCTCCTAATGCAAAAAGGTTGCAAACTGATGAGAGGATAGAAGTTGAATTCAGCGAGGAGAGTAACAAAGGAAGGAAGTTGAGTTTAATTCGAACTCTTTCTCCCAGGAAGAGTTGAACTAGAATTGATCGACAAACTCAACTACTGACTCTATAAATACTTGAAGTATTCCTGCTGAAAAACTTGGCGCACAAAGGCAGAATTGAATAAAGATCTGAAAGCAAAATTCCTAGAGGTTTTGCGAGCAGAATTACTGTGCGATACAAAGGCTACAGATCAACTAGAAGAACCAGTTTCATCGTTTATGTATTCGGTCTAGTTGATTGTAGTAGGTGTTTAAATATTGTATCTTATCAGCTTTCATAGAAGCAATTGTAATAGGCATACATTGTTGAAGTTAGAATTAACTTGAAGCTTGTAGAAATTAGCTAGAGGCTAGTTGATACAAAGGGATTAGAGTTAGTCCTAGGATTACAAAAGAGTTTATTTTGTAAGTCCGTTTGGCTCAGAGTTTTTAGTGAAGAGTTTGAGCAAATCCTACTGAGGAGTAGGTCGTGGTTTTTTCACCTTTGAGCCAGGTGTTTTCCATGTAAAAATCTATGTGTTTTTACTTTACTGCTTTTATTATTCCGCACTAGTAGAAGTTGGAACACAAAGAAGAACCAGGTTCTTCTTGTGAGACAGCACTCAAAAAATTGGGTACCACACATTTAACCTATATTCTTGTGTGGTATTGACGTCTAAAACATCAATTGGTATCAGATCAGGTTGTCCTTGAAAAGGCTAACACCTTGGAAAAGATCAAAATGAGTACACCACCTGGGAACTGGGAAGGTCAATCAACTGCAAGGCCACCACTCTTCAATGGCCAGTAATACTCTTGGTGGAAGAACATGATGAAGGACCACCTGATTGGAGATGACTATGAACTCTGGGACATAGTCACTGATAGACCTCTAGCTACAATGAAGAAGACTGCTGAAGGTTTGGATGTACCAAAGACTAGGGTTGATTGCACTGCTGAAGACCTGAAGAAATAGGAGAAGAATGCTAAGGCCAAGAAGTGGCTAGTTTGTGGATTAGGTCCAGATGAATACAACAGAATCCAAAGTTGCACCACAGCCAAAGAAAGCTGGGATACTCTACAAGTAGCCCATGAAGGAACACCTCAGGTAAAGAGGTCAAGAGGTACTCTACTATACTCTCAGTATGAAAACTTCACTATGAAAGAAGGAGAGACTATCCAAGAGATGTATACAAGGTTCACAACCTTGACTAATGAACTAAAGTCTCTTGGAAGAGTCATTCTTGAAGAGGACAGGGTTGAGAAGATCCTAACAAGGGTCTTGCCAATTTCCTGGGAAAGCAAAATCACTGCTATCCAGGAATCCAAAAATATGGCAACCCTGAGATTGGATGAGCTGATTGGAAACCTCACTGCCTATGAACTCAGAAGGCAGACAATGAAAATGGATAGTCCAAAGAAGGAGAGGAGTCTAGCACTGAGAATCACTGAGGGAGCCTTTCTGGAGGAATATGAGTTGGCCATGATTACCAAATAATTCAGAAACTTTCTCATGAGGAAGAAGGGCATCTCTAGAGGAGGAAACTACAACAAAGCAAAAGCTCCAGAAAGGCCAACCAACGAGGGATGATACAAATGTGGTAAGACTGACCATCTCATCAAAAACTATCCTCAGTGGGAAGTAGAATAGAAAAAGGAGAGATATGAAAGAAGGAACTGGTCCAACCCAAGAAGACCACAACACAGGCTATGGTCGCTGCTTGGGGGGGAAAGTTCAGATGAGGAATCAAAAAATGGGGAGACTGAAGAGCAGGCGCTCATGGCAATTGGAGAATCTGATGAAGAACCACAGGTAAGTATTTCCTATCTTAAAAACAAAATAAAGTTCCTATCTAAGGAAACACTCTCTGAGTTGCTACTTGATTTCATAGATGATTCTGAGGAAACATCAAAAGAGAATGATCAACTCTCTAAAGAATGTACAATGCTAAAAGCAAAGTGCATGAACCTGGAAATCAGAGTCTGTGAATTTGAAAAGAAAAACACTGTCCTGTTGAACCAAGTTCATCCACTTGAGACTGAGATTCTAGAATTAAAATATGAAAACTTAAAGCTGAGATTAGGATCCAGTAAAAAGGTTGTTGATCACTCTCATGTCATGTTAGAGGAAAATTTGGGAAAACTAAAAGATAAAATGTACGCCAAGGATGAACAGATAAGATCACTTAAAGAAGAGCTTGGAAAAGTCAAACATGAATTAGATAGAACTTGTAAAGTGAATAAATCCTTTGATGCCTTGACATGGCTTCAAGAGAATCATAGCAGCAACCGGAGAGGGCTTGGTTTTGGGAGTCAATTGCCCAAGTAGGATCCCAAAAGCAAGTATATCTCTCTTCCTGAAAATAAAATCTGCACCCACTGTGGTAAGACTGGCCACTACAAATATGAGTGTACTGCAAAAGAGCAGGCCAGTCAAAAAAATGAGAGGTTTGTCAAAAAGAAAAACTGGCTACCAAAGTGGTCCAGAAAAAATTTGATTCATCCATTCTCTCATAGAAAAGGACCCAAACTAGTTTGGGTTCTTAAGACTAACCCCTGATTCCTTTTGTAGGTACAAGTGAGAAGAAGCAACCAAATTTGGTTTTTGGATAGTAGCTGCTCAAAGCATATGACGGGGAACAAGGAACAATTTCTTTCACTTGAAAACGTCAAAGGAGGAAATGTCTCCTTTGGAAATGGAAAGAAAGGTGAAATTATAGGGGTTGGCAAAGTTGGTAAGGATGACACACGTTCCATCGAACATGTTACTTGATAGATGGCTTGGAATATAGCCTGATCAGTGTGTCACATTTGTGTGACAGAGGTAACCTGGTGGCTTTCACTTCCGCAAAATGTTTTTTGATTAAATTGCTTACTGACAAGATTGTTTTGCAGGGAAAGAGAATGAATAATATCTATGTCATAGACTTGTCCACACTGTCTGAAAATGAACTCACTTGCTTAAGTGTTTTGGACAGTGATCCCCTCCTTTGGCACAAACGACTTGGACATGCAAGTCTAAATCAGCTTAACAAATTAGTCTCTACGGACTTAGTGGTGGGACTCCCTAACATTAAGTTCTATGAAGACAAAGTTTGTGAGGCATGTGCAAGGGGGAAGCAGGTAAGATCCTCATTCAAAAGTAAGAAAATGGTCAGTACCACCAGGATGTTGGAACTGGTTCATTTGGATCTGTATGGTCCAATGAGAACTCTGAGCTGAGGTGGTAAGAAATATGTGATCGTGTTAGTTGATGATTACTCAAGGTTCACGTTGACCTTATTTCTGGCATCTAAGGATGAAGCATTTGATATGTTCATCGCATTTGTTAAGAAAACTCAAAATCAGTTGGGACATCAACTAACATCAATAAGATTTGACCATGGTACTGAATTTGAAAATGTTAAGTTTGCTGAGTTATGTGATGAACATGGTATCAATCACAACTTTTCTGCCCCTAGAACCCCACAGCAAAATGGGGTTGTGGAAAGAAAGAATAGAACTCTTGAAGACATAGCAAGAACCATGCTTCTTTCTAGCAAACTACCACACAACTTCTGGCCAGAAGCAATAAACATTGCTTGCTATATAATCAATAGATGCATGACCAGGCCACTGGTAGAGAAGACTCCCTATGAATTACTTAAAGAGAGAAAGCCCAACATATCCCATCTTAGGGATTTAGGATGTAAATGCTATGTGCACAATAATGGCAAAGATTCCTTAGGAAAGTTTGATCCCAGAAGTGACGAGGGAGTATTCTTGGGATATTCATCACATAGTAAAGCCTATAAAGTGTACAATAAAAGAACTATGTGTGTAGAAGAGAGTGTGTATGTTGTCTTTGATGAAACTAACACTCTTTCTGAGAGACAGGAACCAGAAGATGAGGAGCTTGGACTGGTGAGAAGTAGTGAACACATTGAAGCAGCCATGGAAGATGGAACAGGTGATGGACCAGGTCCAACTACCCCAAGCAACATGACAGGGGGAACTCAACATGTGAATCCTGGCCCTGATCCTGTTCCACAACAACAAAACAACATGGAACTATCCAGAAGTGAACTACTAGTACTCAAACCACACAGATATCAGAGTTCTCACCCTCTTGAGAACATCATAATAGATTTGTCATCCGGAATCAAAACAAGAGCTTCCTTGAAAAATCTTTGTGCGTTTGATGCCTTCCTATCCTTAATTGAATCAAAGAACATTGGTGAAGCCGTACAAGATGATGATTGGGTAAATGCCATGCAAGAAGAGCTGAATCAGTTTGAAAGAAGTCAAGTATGGAACTTGGTACCCAGGCCACTAGACAGATCAGTGATTGGCATGAAGTGGGTCTTCAGGAACAATCTCGATGAGGATGGAACTGTTACAAGAAATAAGGCAAGACTAGTTGTTCAAAGGTATAGTCAAGAAGAAGGAATTGACTACGATGAGACCTTTGCTCCGGTGGCAAGATTGGAGGCAATCAGACTTCTTATAGCATTTGCTGCACATATGGAATTCACTCTCCATCAGATGGATGTTAAGAGTGCCTTTCTCAATGGATATTTTAAGGAAGATGTATTTTTCAAACAGCCTCCAGGTTTTGGAAGCAAAGAGTCACCTGATCATGTATATAAACTTGACAAGGCTCTTTATGGTCTCAAACAAGCACCTAGAGCATGGTATGAGCGATTGTCAAAATTCCTACTGGAACATGGGTACAAACGAGGCAAAATTGACAGTACTTTGTTCCTAAAGAAAAAGGGGAAGGATCTTCTGATTGTGCAAATATATGTTGATGATATCATATTCGGGGAAACCACTGAAAATCTTAGCAAGGAATTTGGTACACTAATGAGGAGTGAATTTGAAATGAGTATGATGGGTGAACTAAACTTCTTCTTAGGCTTGCAAATCAAGCAAAACCCACATGGAACAATGATTCATCAACAAAAGTATGTGAAAGAACTCCTCAAGAAGTTCAAGATGGAGGATTCAAAAGAAATAGACACCCCCATAGCCACAACTACTAAATTTGATGTGGATGCACCTGGTTCATCTTTTGATCAGAAGGTATACAGAGGAATGATTGGGTCTCTACTGTACCACACTGCAAGTAGACCTGATATTGTGTTCAGCGTGGGACTATGTGCTAGATTTTGGGCAAATCCAAAGGAGTCCCACCTCACTGCAGTGAAGAGAATTTTGAGATATTTGAAAGGCACCACTGATTTGTG
>ML284903.1:27928-90105 GCA_005239495.1 Nicotiana undulata
ACCAAGAAACAAAATTCAGTAGCCTTGTCTACTGCTGAGGCTGAATATGTGGCTGCAGCCTCATGTTGTGCCCAGTTGCTATGGATCAAGCAACAACTCATGGACTTTGGTATAGATGTGGGATATATTCCTATTTTCTGTGATAACACTAGTTCCATTAGTATGACGAAGAACTCGGTTCATCACAAGAGAACTAAGCACATAGATGTTAGGCACAATTTCCTAAGGAATAACTATGAAAAAGGAATTATCTCAATCGAATTTTGTGCTACTGATCGTCAAATTGCTGATGTATTTACCAAAGCACTGAGTAGGGAGCATTTTGAGAGAAACAGGCTTGAATTAGGGATGATTAAGATCACCTAAGTGAANAGTTGCTAATGATGTTTCTCTATCTTTGTAAATTGAGGCAAATTAAATATTTTAACACGATGAACCTGGTTCATCCATGCTAGTTCATATGACTGACAAGGTACGTTCTCATCTCCATACATTTATTAATTCAAGTACAGTCATACATGAGCAGGACTCTATCTACTTTTGGTTCAAATTCAAAAATTTCGTACTTACCCAAAATTTAACCAGTTTCAAGAAGTATCGTCTGACTTAATTAGTCTAGTTTTAGGGGGAAAATAACTGTCTAATCAATGTCAGTCCTATATCGATTAGACTCCCACCTGAGTTAATACTCTGCCGTTGTAATCTTCCTAGCCACATCTTATAAAAGAGTCATCATTACTCTTCTCTTCATAAAGTAACCGTCGAACCAAGTTCAACTCATTCTACACAAACCAAAACTTATCACTCGTCTTTTCTTCCTAACAACACACAATCCTGTCTTCACCACCACCTGCTTCTTCTTCTACTTCATCACCTAATCGTGATTACGATGGAGGAAATTTCTGAATCTGAATCTAACTCTCCATCTGTATACAATTCTCAATCACCAGAAAATTCATCAACCCCTGAAAACACACCTATTCTTGAACCCACACCAAACCCTACTCCAGCCCCCAAGAATCGTCGTGTCAAAGTTCTTGCCAGGAAAACTGTTGCTTCTAGGTCTAGGGAAAGATTCTTGGAGGAACTTATTGAAGCTGACAAAGGTTCTAAGTTAGGATCATCAAGTGAGTCGTTTAAATCAGCCAACGAGGAAGAAGCACCTGGTTCATCAAATTCTGAACAAAGTAATCTTGATGCTATCTCTGAATCTGTTAATGCTGAGAACAAGTTTGTTCTGGTTGGGTCGGTGGTAGATTTTGAAGTGCCGAGTAGGAAAAGAGAATTGGGAAAAAGAATAATTCTTGAGAGAGAGGGTGGAGATGGAGTTGTAAGGGGATCTAGGGAGGATGTCATCACACTAGCTATCTGTGGTCCCATTCTTGAGAATAATGGAGATGAAGTCACAGAGTTAGGGGGAAGTGTAGTTGAGGAGGCCGCAGCAGGTCTAGCAAGCTTGAGGAAAGGAGCAGATGAACCTGGTTCATCTGAGGATGAGACATTGGCTGAAAGGCTAAAGAAACTGGTGGAGTCCTATAACCCCAAGAAAAGGAGGACTCAGAAGTCCAAGAAAGCATCTACCCCAGTTCCTCCAAAGAAGAGGAAAGCTACTATTTGTGCTGATGCTCTTGTCCCTAAGGTACGTGCTACTCGTAATACTGTGAGAGAAGAAGAAGAAAAGTTGGAGAAGGCTATGCAAGAGAGTAAGAAAAAGGAGGCGGCAAAGGGTAAAACTAAGATTGGAGAGCCTGTTGAGGCTGTTGTTCTTGAGGAGGAGACGTTGGACCTGGTCCAACAAGAGGAGAAGATTGCTCCAGTTGTGGTTGCGACACCAAAACCTAAAAAGGATAAGGCTTCTTCAAAGAAGTCAACTGGTGTGTCCACCGCAACTCCACGTACTGCCAAGAGGACCAGGTCCAAGGCAAAGAAAATGAAGGTTGTGGAGAAAGATGATGATGCGGACTGGAGTGGAGAAGAGGAGAAGGAAGATGATGTGGAGACTGCCAGAATCATAATGTTTGGCAAGCGAACAATCTTGAAGGGTAAGTTGCTCAAATATCTAGAGGAGCGTGGAATGAGATATCTACAGGACACTCTGGACGTGCAGGGATGGAAGGACATGGTCCTTCGCATGGAACGCAGGCTGGCAAGGGCTGAATTTGTGGAATTCATGGAAAATGCCATTGTCAAAGATGACATGGTCACCTCTATGGTCAAGGGAGTTCAAGTATCCTTTGATGCTAAAGAGCTGGGTCAAATTATAAACATACCAACTGAGGGCTATGAGGACTACACAAGGTAGAGATGGCCTTGTCTAGATGGGATGGCCTCAGCAATCAACATCACCAGATTCTTCAGTGACAATGAGAGGGAGATTGAACCCATGCTGGTCTACAAAACTGAAATGAAGCAAGAGCACAAGTTGTTCTTTGAGTTTGTCATCAAATTCCTGCTGCACAGACAAGAAAGAAGACACATAGCCAACTATATAGATCTGACTTTGATGGAGTGTCTGTACAGGGGAAAGCAAATCAATTGGCCAGCTTTCATCATCCAACTCTTGGACATAGTTGTGAATGGAACCAAAGTACATGCAATCCCATATGGATTTATTCTGACAGCTATGGTTGCTCATTTTGGGGTTCATGCGAAGAAGGCTGAAATGGCGACTGCCAAGGATTATTTTGGGAAGGAGACTTTGCTGTTATGTGATTACATTGTCAATGTTCCTGCAGATGAACCTAGTTCATCTAGGAAGCATCCAGTCAATAGCAAAGTAAGAACCCTGGTGCAGGAAAGAGAGATCAAGGATATGGAGATACTTCGTTTGAAATCTCGTGTGATTGAGGTTGAAGCTGAGCGGGATGCTCTCAGGGCTGAATTAGCAAAAGAGAAGGAAAAGAACGAGGGTGTTCTTCAGAAGATGCTTTCTCTTCCACAATCCAAGACCATAACCTCCTCTGCACCTTCCCATCCTTAGGCTGTCCAGAGCTACCCAATACCCCTTCAGTGCCAAGTTCGGGACTTGTTTCTGTTGTTTTTTTTACTCTGCTTTTTGCTCATAGTTTTTGATTTGTTTTTTTTAATTGTTTGGTGTTTGATGTTCGTTCCTAATCAATGAATATGCTGTTTAGCTATTGACTTGTCTTAATTTCTTATTTAGCTTACATTTATTGGTTTCTTGTGTTGATTAATCATGCTTTGCACCTGCAGCTGCCTCAAATGTCCATGAGTAAAAATTAATAATTCTGGTAAGTGTATCATTTTGCAACTTTTCGATGATGCCAAAAAGGGGAATATATGTGCTGAAACTTTTCAATTTTTTTTCAAAGTGATATTTATAACCTAGTGAACCTGGTTTCTCTATGATTAATGCTTAAAATCGTACAAAGTGTTTCAAGTGTATACAAGATTAAGCATAGAGTTTGTCATCATCAAAAAGGGGAAATTTGTTGACCCAAGTCACTGCATAGTTTTGAAGATTGACAAATGTCTGACCAGTTGAACCAGGTCCATCAGAGCACACATTCTTGAACTGAATAGCTGGCACATGAACCATATATGCATAGGAGATATATTTGATTGTGAAGTATCAATGAACCAAGAGATTGTCTCCTAATGCGAAAAGGTTGCAAACTGATGAGAGGATAGAAGTTGAATCCAGCGAGGAGAGTAACAAAGGAAGGAAGTTGAGTTTAATTCTAACTCTTTCTCCCAGGAAGAGTTGAACTAGAATTGAACGACAAACTCAACTACTGACTCTATAAATACTTGAAGTATTCCTGCTGAAAAACTTGATGCACAAAGGCAGAATTGAATCAAGATCTAAAAGCAAAATTCCTAGAGGTTTTGCGAGCAAAATTACTGTGCGATAGAAAGGCTACAGATCAGGTAGAAGAACCTGTTTCATCGTTTATGTATTGAGTCTAGTTGATTGTAGTAGGTGTTTAAATATTGTATCTTATCATCTTTCATAGAAGCAATTGTAATAGGTACACATTGTTCAAGTTAGAGTTAACTTGAAGCTTGTAGAAATTAGCTAGAGGCTAGTTGATACAAAGGGATTAGAGTTAGTCCTAGGATTACAAAAGAGTTTATTTTATAAGTCCGTTTGGCTCAGATTTTTTAGTTAAGAGTTTGAGAAAATCCTACTGAGGAGTAGGTCTTGGTTTTTTCACCTTTGAGCCAGGTGTTTTCCACGTAAAAATCTATGTGTTTTTACTTTACTGCTTTTATTATTTCGCACCAGTAGAAGTTGGAACATAAAGAAGAATCAGATTCTTCTTGTGAGACAACACTCGAAAAATTGGGTACCACACATTTAACCTATATTCTTGTGTGGTATTGACGTCTAAAACATCAAAATGAAGTATATAAAGATGATGGATTCAACCCATTTCTTGTCTTTTCATTCCATGAAATGCGGGGACTATCTTTGTATGGTCGAAATCAGGCTCAGTTGATTTCGAGGTTTCCTAAGGCATCGGGGATAAATCCGAGATGCGACTTCGGGAGGATTTTCTCAAATGATGGCACCGAGGTATCAGTACACCTCGAAGCAAGGAGAAGGACGAGGTTCGTTTGGGAAAGTGCGTGATTCCCAAGGACATATAGGGCTGACAAGCGCCTGGAAAATATTACGAGTTTATACTAGTCCATTTAATAGTTGTACCCGATGTCCCCTTTTGTAATAAATGCTAATGTACTATGTTGGGAATTCCCCTCCTATATAAAGGGGACCCTTATTATTTCTAGGACACACAATATTCAATACTAGGAATAAGAACATTCTCTGCTTCATTCCTCAAACATTCCCTATTGTCTTTTTGTTAGCTCATTTACTTACATTTATTGCATTTTATCAATTGTTCTTCATTTATAGCTCATTATTGATCGTAAATAGCTTACCCCGAAACCAATAAAGCTCTTATAGCTTCATCGATCGTCCAACGGTAGCACCGAGCCTCGACCCCAAGGACCCTCCGAGGCCAGCATCGAACATCCAATTTGAGGAATCCTGGTTTGCTTATCTTCGATTTCATATTGTTCTTACTCTATCTGCTTCAACCACACTTAGCATCAACTTCTTAACAACTAGCATTAAAATAAATCACATATTTTTAGAACCACATAATCAAATATAATTGTAACTATCATTTTCAAGGTGAACAACACTGCAAAGGAAATGTTTGCAGCCAACGAGGTGCCGCCGATATCAGCACCTTCCACCTCAGAAAAATCGAGCACCAAAGATAAGCAAGTGGCCAAATAGAAATCACCGTCCCCAGCCTCGACCGAATCGGAGAAACATGAAATCGAAGAAAAAGAAGAGGATTTTCACTCCTCGTACTTTCGTCGTTCCCGAAGAATCGGATGCAACAAAGACAACAATCGACGAGCTGTGATACTAATCGAGTATCTACCTGAATGAAAGGTATACCTGGGAACGGGATTGACCCCCGAGCTCAGGAAAAAACTCATTCAATTCTTTATTGATAACATGGATTGATTTACATGGTCACATTCAGACATGATAGGAATCCCACCAGAGATAACAACTCATCGACTAAGCTTGGATCCCAAGTTCAAACCGGTAAAGCAAAAGAGAAGGCATCAGTTCGAGGTAAAACACGCCTTCATAAAGGAGGAGGTAACCAAACTTCTTAAAATAGGATCTATTCGAGAAGTATAATATCCTGATTGTTTAGCTAATGTATTCGTAGTCCCCAAAAAGGGGAACACACTTAGAATGTGTGTAGACTATAAGGACTTGAACAAAGCATGTCTGAAAGACTCTATTCCACTGCCTAACATCGATCGCATGATCGATGCCACCGCCGGCCACGAGATCCTTACCTTTCTCGACGCCTATTCTAGGTACAATCAAATAAAGATGGACCAAGTAGACCAAGATAAGAATTCTTTTTGTCACTAAGTATGGAACTTATTATTACACTGCAATGCCCTTCGGGCTAAAAAATGCGGGGGGCTACATACCAATGCCTAGTTAACAAAATGTTTGAAGAACAAATAGGTAAATCGATGGAAGTTTACATTGGCGATATGTTAGAAAGTCCTTGTGCGCAGAAGACCATCTGACTCATTTGCAGGAAACGTTCAAAATCTTGAGGAAGTACAACATGAAACTTAACCCCGAAAAATATGCCTTCAGGGTCGACTCGGGAAAATTCCTCGGCTTCATGGTATAAAATCGGGGAATCGATATCAACCCCAATAAGATTAAGGCCATCAAGGATATTATCGTCATAGACAATGTGAAGGCCGTACAAAGGCTAACCAAACGGATAACTGTCTTAGGCCGATTCATTTCGAGGTCGTCAGAACGAAGCCGCATGTTCTTTTCTTTACTCAAAAAGAAAAATTATTTTTCATGGACCCCGGAATGTCAACAAGCATTGGAGAAATTGAAACGATACTTATCGAGCCCACCTCATCTCCACACTCCAAAGGCAGACGAGAAGCTTTACTTACACTTGGAATTGTTCGAGATAGCGGTAAGTGGTGTACTAGTTCGAGAAGATCAAGGTACGCAGTTTCCTGTTTATTACGTAAGTCGAACCTTAGGAGATGCTGAAACCAGTTATCCACACTTAGAAAAATTGGCACTAGCATTAACAAGTGCATCTAGAAAATTAAAGCCATATTTACAGTGCCACCCCATATGTGTGATAACCACTTATCCACTCTTAAATCTTTTGCACAAGCCCGAACTATCGGGCCAATTGGCCAAATGGTCCGTCAAACTTGGCGGGTACGATATCAAATATCAACCCCGAACAACCATCCAATCTCAGATTTTGGCAGACTTTGTGGCTGAATTTACGCCAACCCTCGTACCCGAAGTGGAAAAGGAACTTCTACTAAAATCAAGTACATCATCAAGGGTATGGACCCTCTTCACAGACGGTGCCTCAAATGTGAAAGGGTCCGGGCTCGACATTGTTTTGAAACCGCCCACGGGCAATATTATTAGAAAATCAATTAAAACAACCAAGTTGACTTACAACGAGGCCAAGTATGAGGCTATGATTGCAGGTCTCGAACTAGCTAAAAGCTTGGGAGCGAAAGTCGTTGAAGCTAAATGCGACTCTCTACTGGTAGTTAACCAGGTAAACAGAACTTTCGAAGTTCGAGAGGACAGGATGAAGAGGTACTAAGACAAATTGCAGGTGACCTTGCACCGCTTCGAAGAATGGACTCTACAACATATACCTCGAGAACAAAATAACGAGGCCGATGCACTTGCCAATTTTGGGTCATCGGTCAAAGAAGATGAGATCAACTCAGGGACTGTCGTCCAACTCTCAAGATCTGTAATCGAGGAAGGGCATGCTGAAATAAATTCTACAAGCTTAAACTAGGACTGCAGAAACAAATACATCGAATACTTGAAGAATGGGAAGTTACAATCGGATCCAAAAGAATCGAGGGCCTTACGGACTAAAGACGCTAGATTCACATTAGACGAAGACGGAACATTATACAGGAGGATGTTCGATGGTCCATTGGCGGTATTCTTGGGACCGGGAGATACTGACAATGTTCTGCGAGAAATCCACGAAGGCACTTATGGAAACCATTCGGACCAAGTCACTAGTTCGAAAGGTCATCTGAGCACGATATTAATGGGATAACATAGAAAAGGACTCTAAGGAGTTCGATCGAAGATGAAATAAATGTCAAAGGTTTGCACCGATGATCCACCAACCTGGCGAACAACTTCCCTCAGTTCTTTTCCCATGGCCATTCATGAAATGAGGAATAGACATTGTCGGTCCGCTGCCATCGGCCCCAGGTAAAGCTATGTTCATATTATTTATGACTGAATATTTCTCTAAATGGGTTGAAGCACATGCCTTCGAAAAAGATAGGGAAAAGGAAGTGATCGATTTTATGTGGGATCACATCACATGCCGATTCGAGATACCCGCAGAAATAGTGTGTGATAATAGAAAACAGTTCATAGGCAGTAAAGAAACGAAATACCTCGAAGATTACAAAATAAAGAGGATACTATAGACACCGTATCACACTAATGGGAACTGACATGCCAAATCAACAAAAAAAACTATCATCCAAAACTTGAAGAAAAGGCTAAACGAAGCCAAAGGGAGCTGGAGAGAATAATTTCCTGAGGTCTTATGGGCTTATCGAACAACGTCGAAGTCCAGTACATGAGCAACTCCATTTTCCTTAGTGTATGGCTCCGAAGACTTGATACCAGTCAAAGTAGGGGAACCTAATGCTAGGTTTTGGTACACAACGGAGGGGTCAAATCACGAGGCTACAAATACCAGCCTCGAGTTGTTAGACGAAAGACAAGAGGCTGCACTCGTTCAAATGACTGTACAAAAGCAACGAATCGAGAGGTACTACAACTGAACAACCAACCTTCAACACTTCAAAGTCGGGGACTTAGTCCTAAGAAAATTCACCATCAACACTCGAGACCTTAATGAAGGGAAACTCGGTCCTAACTGGGAAGGACCCTACAAAATCCTCGACATAGTCGGGAAAAGATCTTATAAACTCGGAACAATGAACAACGGACCATTGTCGAATAACTAGAACATATCACTCATCAAGCGGTACTATTGCTAAGGTTTGATTTTCTCTTTTCTTTTAGCTCCTTAAATATTCGAAACTAACTCATTGCAGGAGTTTAATCCTAGAAATCGAGACCTCGGGTTTTAAAGTACGCGTTGTTGTCTTTTTCCCTTAGGTCGGTTTTTATTCCAAATGGGGTTTTCCGGCAAGGTTTTTAACGAGGAAACAATTATGTGCTACCTGAGGATAATTGAACAGTATCCAAGGCTTCTTTACAATCAACCTCGAATACTGGGGGCCATCACCCTCAGATGTTATGTGTTCGGGAAATGTACCTAGCATCAATGGGTCTCGATAGGAAAATTTTGTAATGGGCAAACGGTCGAATGAACTATGTCCATATAGATTAGCCGAGTCCCGACAATAAAACATGTACGCATGTATAAATAATACAAAGAAGCATTCTCTTTTCTCAAACATCTCATGTTTGAAGTATATTTTGTACTGTATGAGTCATGTACCTATGATTCTGATCTATTGTGTGTTTACCTTAAAAATGGTAATTATAATTATATTTGATTTTGTGGTTCTAAGAATACGTAATTTATTTTAATACTAGTTGTTAGGCAATAGATGTGTAAAGACCCGTAAAATTTCATGTCTAAAAACGATGCCCGGGTAGGTTCCCATATTGTTATAGCTATAGAAATTCTTAGACACGAACCTTTTTGAAGTAAAAAGTACCCCGGGACTTAAAAGATATAATTTCCCAGAATTTCACGGATCTGCGCTCCACTATGCGATCGCAGATCAAGTATGCAGACTGCATAGTGGTCGCATACCTGGACAACCTACTGTCCAGTTTGAGGACATCTATGCGGTCCAAGATGCGATCACATTTTGAGAATACGGGCCGCATAGTTGTCGCATTCTTGCACCTTGATTCTTGCGGAGGGAGTTATGCGACGCACTATGCGATCGCATAACAGGGATGCGGACCGCACAGTGGTCGCATACCTGGGAAGTCTATTTCCTTTTTGGCCCAGCTGAGGGCCATCTATGCGACATGAATGCGGACCGCATAGCAGGAATGCGATCGCATTCCTGACCGAATTTACTGCTTCGGGGCTTCTAATTTCTGATTTTAAAACCCGACCCCTAGTTTAATAAAACACCCCTCCCCTTCATTTTAAACACCTATTTGACTAAAATAGAGAGAAGTGAGAGTGGGTTCCAGAGAGAGAAGTCCTCATCTTCCCCAAATTGGCCCTTCATCTCTACTCAGGCCCAAAATTTATCGAGTAATCTTCATCTTCTTCACTATAAGAGGTAAGTCCCCACCTCATTTCCCCTTTAATTCTCAGGTTTTGGTTAAAAGGATAAAACACACATGAATTGGTTTTTGAAGATAAAGCTAAGACCTTGCATGCATGTTCATGATCTATTCTAATATAGCAAGAGGGGATTAATTAATCAAAGGGACCACATAGTGTTTGATAAAATGCTCAAATGAATTCAATACTCCTAACTCTAAGTTAAATGTGTTGCATTATGAACTAGATTGGAGACGATAGAATGTCCGGTGGGTTGAAAATAGAAATTTTTGGGGAATTTTGACTCGAGGTATGTATGGATTACTTTAATCTTCGTAGAGTCACCTTGTTGGTGTCCGAGTATTCGGTATGAGTTTCTTGCTTGAGCATATGTGAATTTATTGTTCTAATGTATTGAGGCGTAAGATTCTATTCTTTGATCGTTTTAGTTGATCACCATACTACCATGCTACTTGAAATTGTGAAAGGTGATTTCTTTGTGATTACTCTATCATGTGTAAGGTTCGTTAAATGCTTGAATATGTTGGTATGAAAGAATAATAATGAACCCAAATGTGTGAATGTATCTAAGTGCTAAGGGTTGTGTAGCAAGTGATGAAAAGGAGTTGTGGATTGATTTAATTGAACTAAATGACTATGGCAATATCGTATATGACTCGTTGTTTGGAAAGGATTATTGTGGCTTTGATTTCATACGGATTGTTGGTTGTAATGAATTTATATTCTTGTTGATGAAAATCATTGTGATTGAATTGTGGGCTGTTATTGTTGCTATGAAATGTGATTGTACGATGGGATCGGGTTGCGCGCCGCAACAAGAGGAATAAGGGTGATATGTGAGAATTAATAAGGGTGGAATGTGATTGTCCGGTGGGATCGGGTTGCACGCCGCAACAGAATGTAATAAGGATGGAATGTGATTGTCCGGTGGGATCGGGTTGCGCGCCGCAACAGGAAGAAATAAGGGTGGAATATGATTGTGTTGAAATAAGAATATGTGAAACTCCCAATTGTGTTTATTTCTGTATCTCTGTGCAGTAATTGTTTGGTTTCTCTGACTGTCTTATATATTGTGTATTGTTTGATTCTACTTAGAATAAAGTTTGTTCATACATGCTAGTACTATTCAACGGTACTAACGTCCCTTTTGCCGGGGGCGCTACATCTTTTATATGGATGTAGGTGGTTCCATAGCAGGTAGCTCAGTCTGCCGATAGTGGTGCCTGCTCTTCATCCCTTCAGCGGTTCTGGTGAGCCCCGCTTCCTCTCGGGGCCGTGTGTAGTCTATACCGTCTTTTTTTGTGTATGTTGTGTCTTTAAAGGTATAGCCGGGGCCTTGTTGCCGGCAGGTTTATGTAAAACTCCTAGTACTCTTATTGGCTCCGTAGACACTATGTGGGTTGTATGCATGTATTTTGGGCAGTAGATGTGTTCGGTCAAAATCGTGGTCCGTATTGGAAAAGTTGTATGTATTATATACAATTTTGGATTATCAAATGTTGAAGGTTAAAAGAAGAAAAAAACTTATGTTGTAAATCGTACTTTGAACTTAAATTGGCTAATTCATATGGAAGAATGTATATTATAGACACGGGGCAACGCGTTGGGTAGTAAAGGCAAACCAGGTCCGCTTGACCGGAATCATCCGGTTAGGCGCCGGTCTCGTCCCTCAGTTTTGGGGCGTGACAAGATGCTAAGTGTGAGTTAGGAAAATAAGGCAAAAGTGAAGGAAAGTAGTGATATGAAAACCAAGTTGTTACAAGACTGGGTCTCGTGCTGGTCGAAGCAGGGCCTCAAGGTCAAGCTAGAGTGCTTAATGGAGGAGGATCGATGAAGGACTAACAGTATTAAGGGCCTCGGGGATATCCCTTTATGATCAATAATGAGTAATAAATGAAGAACAATTAATGAACACAATAAATGGAAATAAATAAATTTGTGGAACAAATGTTGAGTATGTTAAGAAGGTAGAGAATGTTTTTGTTGTATTGAATATCACCTGTCCAAAAAATGACAAGGGTCCCGTTTATATAGGAGGGGGAATCCCAACATAGTACATGTGTAATTATTACAAAGAAATGCAGCTGATAAAACTATTTAATGGCTTGGTACAGACTTGTACTATTCTTACATACTTGGTCAGCTCTAACCACGTGACCTTGGGAATCCCACCTTTCTATGATGGTCATCGATTAATACTACCCCGAGGTCCAGCAAAGGGAAACTTCGATATGTTCCCTCAGTGTCAAGCTTCAACTCTGCTTCGAGCTTCCCGAGGTCGGGCGCGAAATGCCATAGTGGTCACAAAATCGGACTCTCCGATTTTAGCCGTATACAGATAGTCCCCGTATTTCTTAGAATGAAATGATAAGAAAACTCCTTGAATTCTTGCCTCTTTGATATCCCCATTGTGACGTCAGCCACGTGAGATCATTAATTTATTTGACAGAAGGGTGCACAGTGGTCGCCGTCAGCACGGTTCTTGAAAAGCCCACGAACCGTTATTGGTCGACCTTTGCACTCCTCCATCATTCTTAAACGGTTCCTACGAATACTTCAATTAATCGTCTTCTAAAGTTTTGCAATACCTTCAAGACTTCAACTCTTTGCTAACAGTTTTTTGCTTTCATCCTTCTTCTGCATTCACTTCTTCATCTTCTTACCTTGAAAATTTGTTATAGCCATGGCCAAAACTTCTAACATGGTCCCTCAAAGAGAAGGAACCACTTGTTCGTCACGCCCGTCTAAGGGAAAATAAAAAACACCTCCTAGCTTGAGGAGTGCATTCCTGGTCCCTTCGAGACAATCTCCGATTTCAAAATCGAGAAACCCCCTTCAACACCGCGCCGATGTGAGCCCATATCTTGGTACATAAGTGTAGTGTCCGATGTAAAAAAAAGGTAAAGATAGATTGCCGCTGGGGGGAAGTGGTGCAGGTATAAATCCCTCCATTTGAGGAAAGAATAGTTACACATAACACTAGCTTCCTCAATGTATATATGTATCCTTTCACTTTAGGCCCCGTAGATTCTTCTTCTCCACCGATAGACCCGGTGATCCTCGATTTCTGTCGTCAGTATCGAGTGACGCTTGGCCAAATTTATCCTTCTTTCTGAAGAATTGTCTATATGATTAGATATTTCTCCAACATGGTCGAGGGAAAGACTTTCACCCTCGATCACCTGATCAAATTGTACAGCCATCGTCTCTATCGAGGGGGCTTAGTCAAGCTGCAACGTCAATCTGCCAAAGCATTTTTTTCCTGTATTGACGAAGACAAAGACCGGGGATGGATGAGCCGGTTTGTTCAAGTCAGGACCTCGGACCTCATTCCTACCGAGAATATGCCATTCTTGGTGGAATGGAACACGAGACGTAAGTGTCCCTATATCGAACGTGTTTTATCAACTGAATCACCTCTTTTTCCTCTTCAGAACTGACTCCTTTATTTTTTGCTTGATTCTCTTATGATTGCATAGCCGCTGTATGGTTCCCCGGTGCGGTCCAGAACCTCCCGGGATGGGTAAAACTCTTAGACTCTTCCTTCCCATATAGCAAGCGCGTTTGGCGCGATTTGGCCAAGACGCGATGGCAGGACAAGAATCATGGTAAGCCCTTACCGCTGTTACTTCTGAGTTCTTTATAAGTAGACTTCATGGTGACAAGTCTCATATTTTATGTTTGTGCAGGCTTCCGGGAAGCTATTTCAATTAGACTGCCTCTTGTTGGCGAAAAAGAGTCCCAAAAACCCGCCATGGGAAAAACGAGGAAGAAGGAGACGCCGACGGAGTCTCCAAAATCAAAGAAACCTAAGGCTTGGAAGCCTAAGACCGCTGCCACGATCTTGACCTCGGCAGATGCAGAAAGTCTTTGTACTGAAGACGAAGATGATGACAGTTTCCTGTTTATTACGTAAGTCGAACCTTAGGAGATGCTGAAACTAGTTATCCACACTTAGAAAAATTGGCACTAGCATTAATAAGTACATCTAGAAAATTAAAGCCATATTTACAGTGCCACCCCATATGTGTGATAACCAATTATCCACTCTGAAATGTTTTGCACAAGCCCGAACTATCGGTCCAATTGGCCAAATGGTCCGTCAAACTTGGGGGGTACGATATCAAATATCAACCCCGAACAACCATCCAATCTCAAATTTTGGCAGACTTTGTGGCCGAATTTACGCCAACCCTCATACCCTAAGTGTAAAAGGAACTTCTACTAAAATCGGGTACATCATCAAGGGTATGGACCCTCTTCACAGACGGTGCCTCGAATGTGAAAGGGTCTGGGCTCGACATTGTTTTGAAACCGCCCACGTGCAATATTATTAGAAAATCAATTAAAACAACCAAGTTGACTTACAACGAGGCCAAGTATGAGGCTATGATTGCAGGTCTCGAACTAGCTAAAAGCTTGGGAGCGGAAGTCGTTGAAGCTAAATGCGACTCTCTACTGGTAGTTAACCAGGTAAACAGAACTTTCAAAGTTCGAGAGGACAGGATGCAGAGGTACTAAGACAAATTGCAGGTGACCTTGCACCGCTTCGAAGAGTGGACTCTACAACATATACCTCGAGAACAAAATAACGAGGCCGATGCACTTGCCAATTTAGGGTCATCGGTCAAAGAAGATGAGATCAACTCAGGGACTGTCGTCCAACTCTCAAGATCTGTAATCGAGGAAGGGCATGCTGAAATAAATTCTACAAGCTTAACCTAGGACTGCAGAAACAAATATATCGAATACTTGAAGAATGGGAAGTTACAATTGGATCCTAAAGAATCGAGGGCCTTACGGACTAAAGACACTCGATTCACATTAGAGGAAGACGGAACATTATATAGGAGAATGTTCGATGGTCCATTGGCGGTATTCTTGGGACCGGGAGATACTGGCAATGTTCTGCGAGAAATCCACGAAGGCACTTATGGAAACCATTCCGACCAAGTCACTAGTTCGAAAGGTCATCAGAGCACGATATTAATGGGATAACATAGAAAAGGACTCTAAGGAGTTCGATCGAAGATGCAATAAATGTCAAAGGTTTGCACCGATGATCCACCAACCTGGCGAACAACTTCACTCGGTCCTTTTCCCATGGCCATTCATGAAATGAGGAATAGACATCGTCGGTCCGCTGCCATCGGCCCCAAGTAAAGCTAAGTTCATATTATTTAAGACTGAATATTTCTCTAAATGGGTTGAAGCACACGCCTTCGAAAAAGTTAGGGAAAAGGAAGTGATCGATTTTATGTGGGATCACATCACATGCCGATTCGAGATACCCGCAGAAATAGTGTGTGATAATAGCAAACAGTTCATAGGCAGTAAAGAAACGAAATACCTCGAAGATTACAAAATAAAGAGGATACTATAGACACCATATCACCCTAGTGGGAACGGACATGCCAAATCAACAAACAAAACTATCATCCAAAACTTGAAGAAAAGGCTAAACGAAACCAAAGGGAACTGGAGAGAAAAATTTCCTGAGGTCCTATGGGCTTATCGGACAACGTCGAAGTCCAGTACATGAGCAACTCCATTTTCCTTAGTGTATGGCTCCGAAGACTTGATACCACTCAAAGTAGGGGAACCTAATGCTAGGTTTTGGTACACAACGGAGGGGTCAAATCACGAGGCTATGAATACCAGCCTCGAGTTGTTAGACGAAAGACAAGAGGCTGCACTCGTTCAAATGGCTGTACAAAAGCAACGAATCGAGAGGTACTACAACAGAACAACCAACCTTCAACACTTCAAAGTCGGGGACTTAGTCCTAAGAAAATTCACCATCAACACTCGAGACCTTAATGAAGGGAAACTCGGTCCTAACTGGGAAGGACCCTACAAAATCCTCGACATAGTCGGGAAAGGATCTTATAAACTCGGAACAATGAACAACGGACCATTGTCGAATAACTAGAACTAACTCCTCAAGCGGTACTATTGCTAAGGTTTGATTTTCTCTTTTCTTTTATTTACTTAAATATTCAAAACTAACTCATTGCAGGAGTTTAATCCAAGAAATCGAGACCTCGGGTTTTAAAGTACGCGTTGTTGTCTTTTTCCCTTAGATCAGTTTTTATTCCAAATGGGGTTTTTCGGCAAGGTTTTTAATGAGGAAACAATTATGTGCTACCTGAGGATAATTGAACAGTATCCAAGGCTTCTTTACAATCAACCTCGAATACTGGGGGCCATCACCCTCAGATGTTATGTGTTCGAGAAATGTACCTAGCATCAATGGGTCTCGATAGGAAAATTTTGTAATGGGCCAAACGGTCGAATGAACCGTGTCCATATAGATTAGCCGAGTCCTGACAATAAAACATGTACGCATGTATAAATAATACAAAGAAGCATTCTCTTTTCTCAAACATCTCATGTTTGAAGTATATTTTGTACTGTATGAGTCATGTACCTATGATTCTGATCTATTGTGTGTTTACCTTAAAAATGGTAATTATAATTATATTTGATTTTGTGGTTCTAAGAATACGTAATTTATTTTAATACTAGTTGTTAGGCAATAGATGTGTAAAGACCCGTAAAATTTCATGTCTAAAAACGATGCCCGGGTAGGTTCCCATATTGTTATAGCTATAGAAATTCTTAGACACAGATCTTTTTGAAGTAAAATGTACCCCGAGACTTAAAAGATATAATTTCCCAGAATTTCACGGATCTGCGGTCCATTATGCGATCGCAGATCAAGTATGCAGACTGTATAGTGGTCGCATACCTAGACAACCTACTGTCCAGTTTGAGGACATCTATGCGGCCCAAGATGCGATCACATTTTGAGAATACGGGCCGCATAGTTGTCGCATTCTTGCACCTTGATTCTTGCGGAGGGAGTTATGCGACGCACTATGCGATCGCATAACAGGTATGCGGACTGCACAGTGGTCGCATACCTGGGAAGTCTGTTTCCTTTTTGGCCCAGCTGAGGGCCATCTATGCAACATGAATGCGGACCACATAGCAGGAATGCGATCGCATTCCTGACCGCATTTCCTGCTTCGGGGCTTCTAATTTCTGATTTTAAAACCCGACCCCTAGTTTAATAAAACACCCCTCCCCTTCATTTTTAACACCTATTTGACTAAAATAGAGAGAAGTGAGAGTGGGTTCCAGAGAGAGAAGTCCTCATCTTCCCCAAATTGGTCCTTCATCTCTACTCAGGCCCAAAATTTATCGAGTAATCTTCATCTTCTTCACTATAAGAGGTAAGTCCCCACCCCATTTCCCCTTTAATTCTCAGGTTTTGGTTAAAAGGATAAAACACACATGAATTGGTTTTTGAAGATAAAGCTAAGACCTTGCATGCATGTTCATGATCTATTCTAATATAGCAAGAGGGTGCAAGGTAGAGATATTTTCCACTAAAAAGGGGATTAATTAATCAAAGGGACCACATAGTGTTTGATAAAATGCTCAAATGAATTCAAGACTTCTAACTCTAAGTTAAATGCGTTGCATTATGAACTAGATTGGAGACGATAGAAGGTCTGGTGGGTTGAAAATAGAAATTTTTGGGGAATTTCGACTCGAGGTATGTATGGCTTACTTTAATCTTCGTAGAGTCACCTTGTTGGTGTCCGAGTATTCGGTATGAGTTTCTTGCTTGAGCTTATGTGAATTTATTGTTCTAATGTATTGAGGCGTAAGATTCTATTCTATGATCGTTTTAGTTGATCACCATACTACCATGCTACTTGAAATTGTGAAAGGTGATTTCTTTTTTATTACTCTATCATGTG
Organism: Nicotiana undulata; assembly: GCA_005239495.1. Taxonomy (NCBI): domain Eukaryota; kingdom Viridiplantae; phylum Streptophyta; class Magnoliopsida; order Solanales; family Solanaceae; genus Nicotiana; species Nicotiana undulata. The sequence continues at coordinate 45,603 of ML284903.1, forward strand.
TAAGGTTCGTTAAATGCTTGAATATGTTGGTATGAAATAATGATAATGAACCCAAATATGTGAATGTATCTAAGTGCTAAGGGCTGTGTAGCAAGTGATGAAAAGGAGTTGTGGATTGATTTAATTGAACTAAATAACTATGGCAATATCGTATATGACTCGTTGTTTGGCAAGGATTATTGTGGCTTTGATTTCATACGTATTGTTGGTTGTAATGAATTTATATTCTTGTTGATGAAAATCATTGTGATTGAATTGTGGGCTGTTATTGTTGCTATGAAATGTGATTGTACGGTGGGATCGGGTTGCGCGCCGCAACAAGAGGAATAAGGGTGATATGTGAGAATTAATAAGGGTGGAATGTGATTGTCCGGTGGGATCAGGTTGCACGCCGCAACAGAATGTAATAAGGATGGAATGTGATTTTCCGGTGGGATCGGGTTGCGCGCCGCAACAGGAAGAAATAAGGGTGGAATATGATTGTGTTGAAATAAGAATATGTGAAACTCCCAATTGTGTTTGTTTCTGTATCGCTGTGCAGTAATTGTTTGGTTTCTCTGACTGTCTTATATCTTGTGTATTGTTTGATTCTACTTAGAATAAAGTTTGTTCATACATGCTAGTACTATTCAACGGTACTAACGTCCCTTTTGCCGGGGGCGCTACATCTTTTATATGGATGTAGGTGGTTCCATAGCAGGTAGCTCAGTCTGCCGATAGTGGTGCCTGCTCTTCATCCCTTCAGCGGTTCTGGTGAGCCCCACTTCCTCTCGGGGCCGTGTGTAGTCTATACCGTCTTTTTTTGTGTATGTTGTGTCATTAAAGGTATAGCCAGGGCCTTGTTGCCGGCAGGTTTATGTAAAACTCCTAGTACTCTTAGAGGCTCCGTAGACACTATGTGGGTTGTATGCATGTATTTTGGGCAGTAGCTGTGTTCGGTCGAAATCGTAGTCCGTATTGGAAAAGTTGTATGTATTATATACAATTTTGGATTATCAAATGTTGAAGGTTAAAAGAAGAAACAAACTTATGTTGTAAATTGTACTTTGAACTTAAATTGGCTAATTCATATGGAAGAATGTATATTATAGACACGGGGCAACGCGTTGGGTAGTAAAGGCAAACCAGGTCCGCTTGACCGGAATCATCCGGTTAGGCGTCGGTCAAGGGGGCTTAGTCAAGCTGCAACGTCAATCTGCCAAAGCATTTTTTGCCTGTATTGACGATGACAAAGAGCGGGGATGGATGAGACCGAGAATATGCCATTCTTGGAGGAATGGAATACGAGACGTAAGTGTCCCTATATCGAACATGTTTTATCAACTGAATCACCTCTTTTTCCTCTTCAGAACTGATTCCTTTATTTTTTGCTTGATTCTCTTATGATTGCATAGCCGTTGTATGGTTCCCCGGTGCGGTCCAGAACCTCCCGGGATGGGTAAAACTCTTAGACTCTTCCTTCCCATATAGCAAGCGCGTTTGGCGCGATTTGGCCAAGACGCGATGGCAGGACAAGAATCATGGTAAGCCCTTACCGCTGTTACTTCTGAGTTCTTTATAAGTAGACTTCATGGTGACAAGTCTCATATTTTATGTTTGTGCAGGCCTCCCGGAAGCTATTTCAATTAGACTGCTTCTTGTTGGCGAAAAAGAGGGCCAAAAACCCGCCAAGGGAAAAATGAGGAAGAAGGAGACGCCGACGGAGTCTCCAAAATCAAAGAAACCTAAGGCTCGGAAGCCTAAGACCGATGCCACGATCTTGACCTCGGCAGATGCAGAAAGTCTTTGTACTGAAGACGAAGATGATGACAGTTTCCCTTTGGTACAGAGGGTGAGACGAAGCGCTGATGCTTCAAAAGTTGCTGGGCAGAAATCTGCTGAGTCAGAGGTGGCCGATGCGGACCCACCTTGTGTTGAGGAGACCCTCGAGGAAGATTTGGGTGCAGTCCCCGAGCCAACTGTCAGACAAGATATGACCTATGATGATGAACATCCGGTTGGAGGTGCCAATTCTACGATTCATTGAGGGCGGGATGAAGCCCCGATAGAGGTCGTTGCCCTGGGCGATTTGCAATCGGGCCCATCATTTTGACCAGGGCAAATTCGGGATGCCCAGAATAGGAAAGCTCCCGATGTTGGGGCCTCTCAAGGAGAGGATGATTTATTAAAGGACTACTTCGTTGGTATTGAAGAAGACGCGGATATCGATGCCCTTGTAGCTCTTGAGGAGGCCACGAAGCTCCAAAAATGGGTAACTTCTTGACATACTATTCGTGCTTCAAGTTTTAATTCTTGCCTTTCTAACTTCTCTCCCCTGTGCTGTAGCTCACATCGCTGTATGATCAGGCCTTCTCCAAGCTACAAGATGAGTTGACTTGCTGTGAGGAGGAGCTTGAGAAGCTCACATCAGAGTCAAATGAGCTGAAGGCTTTGTATGCCCGAAAAGAGGAGGAGTTGATCGACCTCTGGGCAGGCTCAAAGGAGGCGCTTCAGGAGAGGGCTAACTTCATTGAGTAGGTAATCTGGTATTCATGAGCTGGTCTTTCATGGTTATAACTTGGTGCTTATTACCTCAGTTCGGCATTTGTAAATTGAGCAAAAGGATGCCCTGGCGGCACAACGATAGCGTTGCCTCGGAGAGGGACATTCTTCGGGAAGAGCTAGCCTCAACTCATGGTTTTCTTCGAGGTGCTCAAGAGGAGGCTGCCGCATTATCCACGACTGAGTCTGAGGCTGATGCATTCGTATCCTCGTATAAAAAGGATGTGGTCGCTACAAATAATCGGGCCAGAGAGATATCCGAAGAGGCCGAGCTTAAACTGGATCAGGTCATTTCTCATGCTCGTTTGGAAGCTAGGAGGCATGCCTTTGAGGAGGTGCACGCCAGGGGATTCGATCTCGCTGCGGAGATCAAAGAAACCAAGGCCTTGGAAGACGAATCAGCAGTTCCGACTACTTCGGACGAGGGCTCAACAAGTGACTCGGAAAGTAGTGAGGATGAAGAATTGAATACTTTCCCCTTTTTACTTCTTCCTTTTTGTATGTGGGCTCCTCGGGGGAGCTTTGTAAAGCACTCTTGTAAATATATTTTTGAGAATGCAAAGGATTTCTTTGTTTCATGTCTTTAAACTTTGCCTTTCAGTGTTTATGTGAAAGTTAATCCTTGAATTTTAATTTATCTCCTTCGAACTCGGTCTTGGAGTAACAGAGACCCTCAAGATCGGGCCGCTCAGATTTCAGCTGCATACCTTCCCGAGGTCGATTTAACCCTTCGATACCTCAAACGCTGTATGATAGCATCATTCCTATGATGCGACTGTGAACTGATCGAGGTGGCCCCGCCGATACGTTTCCCAAGATGTCATAATGGCTCTATCAGAGCTGATTGGCTATTAGAGTAAATAAAAAGTCACCGTTGTTCTTATATATATATATATATATATATTTACTTTTTCTTTATTGAGGGCTTTGTTCTTTGCAAAACTAATTTCCTTTTTTGGATTTCCCCTTCTTGCACCATCTCTTCTGCTATCTCAGTTTGAAGCTTTCGTCTGAGTTTTTATATTTTGTTATTTCAAAAAGAGTCATGGCTGCCATGCCCGAATCTGATCACAATAAGAGAGAAGTGCCACCTCTACTTCCCGCCCGGCCGGTGGTACACCGCCGGCGTTCGGCGAGCTAACCTCGAGTTGTTTCGTCTCAAGGAAGGACTTGACACTAAAGAGACCTCTCGATGTTCCAGGCCATCGAGATCATGCATAGAGGTCGTTCCGTCAATAGAGCAGAGACACCTCGAGGACGTAAGGAGAGACTGCGGATGGGGATAAGAGGTGATGCTACAGATACTTTCTCGAGAAGAGGGTATCATGGCCCATGTAGAGGGTTTTTTGAATGTTTACACGTACCCTTTTATGTTGGGCCCTCTCGATCGAGTCATGCTCGAGTTCTGTCGAAGATATCGAGTTACCTTGCTCAAGTCCACCCGTCATTCTGGAGGATAGTGCTGATGATAAGACTCTTTGTAGAGAAGGCCGAGCTCGAGTTCACCCTCAGCCACCTCATCAGATTGTATCGGCCTTACATTACCGAGGTCTAATTACTCTACGACGTCGATCAACCATGCCCTTTATTGCCAGTGATGATGAGGATGGGGACCGAGGGTGGATGAGTCAGGTTTTTTGGGTGAGGACTGTCGATATTATTCTTGCGGAGTTCCTACTGTTTCCCGAGGAATGGAATTTTACACGTAAGTGATATGTTGTACTTTATCATTTTTTGTTCTTCGCGGAGTCAGACTTTGTAAGAATGTTTTCTTTCTTGCTCCGCAACGATCCCGCTGTTGCCATATGAGGTCCCCGATCTTGAGGATTGGTTTCGGAAATTGGCAGCTTGCTCGATTTACGATGAACACAAGTGGCGAGATTTGTCGAAGGGCAGATGGGAAGAAAAACACCATGGTAAGTGTCGTATGATTCCTTTCTTGAGGAGTACTTCTCTTTGTGTTTATTAATTTCTTTGCTGCAGGCATTGGAGAATTTTCCAAAGTGAGACCATGTCCTCTCGGGGAGGAGGAAATACCTTTGGATTTAGAGCCAAGTGAACATAATAAAAGGAAAGGATCCTCGAGGGACGAGGATGTTCAAAGTGAAGCAAGGCCTGCCCGGAGGCACAAAGAAGATGCTACAACTGGGGAAAACCTTATATTCATCAGCCGGTATACGAGCGGCGATGCAACCGAAAGGGATAGCACCACGTTGGCGGCCAGCACCAAGAAGTCTCCCGAGGAAGCTGAGCCTGCTAAACCTTGGGGGTGGGGGGTGGGGGTGGGGGGTGGGGGATGTTCCTCGAAGAGGAAGGAGTGAAGGTACTTTGCCACCATCTTCTTCACCCTTCGAAGGTACTTCGAGGGATGTTCTGGGCCAGGGGCCGCCTAGATCAAATAGAGTTCCGAGTGATCGCGTCCCCATTAAAAGTGGTTCAATTGGGGCCGTTTTGACAAGACCAGTCGATGCGCGCTCGACCTTTGAGGAGGCCCATCGGCTCTGTTCTGAGGTGAGCTTCAGTGAATTTTTTGATTTCTCGGCTTCCTATTTTAATCTGTTACACTGAGGTTTCTTTTTCATAGGCCTTCGACAAACTCAAGCCAGAGTTGCTTCGCTGCGAGGCCAGGTTGCGGAAAGCCTTGGACGAGGAGAAATCTCTCAAGCTTCTTTGTGATAAGAAGACAAGAGAGTTTTTACACCTTCGATATGAGGCGAATCGAAGATGAGATTATGAAGTAAACCTCGAGAAACAGGTAATCTTTATTTTGAGGGAATGCAGGACTTTCCCCCCCATCTTCGGAGACTAATGTTTCGATATCTCAGTTGCAAATAAAGACGGAGGCTCTAGAACGCCTTTGGGGCAAAGTCAGCAAGGCTAACTTTGAATGCAATGAATTGAAGGCAAAGATGGATGCTCATGTTGTGGCCAAAAGGAACGCTTTGGCTAAGTCCTCCGCCCTCGATATACAACTCCGCAATGCCCGAGAAAGTAGCTCAGTTCAGATGATCAGGATTTCTAAGCTCGAAACCGATCTTTTAAAGATGAAGGACGAGGTCGTGGACGCTCGGGCTGAAGCCGAAGAGGCTCGGTCAAAGGCCAATAAGAAGGTGGCCATCTATCTAAAAGATACTGCTGAAGCTCGCACGAAGCTGAGGGGGGCTTTCGATCGAGAGAGTAGGAGAAACGAATATGCCCGATGCAAATCCCGTAGAGAAACCCTCGAGGAGATCCATGCTTGGGGCTTCGATCTATGGGAGGAGATAGAGCAGGCCAAGGTTGATGAATTCGACGCCAAGTTCCTTGGGTCCGATGTCAAAGACGGCGAGGAAGAAGCAGTGAGGGGGCTGGTCCTGAAAGAGCCGATGATGGAACAGTCCCCAAAGGAGCCGATGATGGCGGATGTCTTTGTTTCTGCTTTATATTTTGATGCTCGTCAATAATTGGTCCGATGAGTTGGACTTTGAAATGAAACCCTTGGGGTTTTGTGCTCGATGAGCAATAGGCAATAATTGATAGTTAACCGCTCAGGGCTCAGTCTTTAGTCGGGTTTCAGCTCAAGTTCATCGACCCTTATGTTTTTTAAATCGGCCCTGAGGCTCTTTAGGTTGGAATTTAGGCTCTTACGCATTGGCCTTGAGGCTCTTTAGGCTGGACCTTAGGCTCTTACGCATTGGCCCTGAGGCTCTTTAGGCTGGCCCTTAGGCTCTTATGCATTGTCCCTGAGGCTCTTTAGGCTGGCCCTTAGGCTCTTACGCATTGGCTTTGAGGCTCTTTAGGCTGGCCCATAAGCCCTTACGTATTGGCCCTGAGCCTCTTTAGGCTGGCCCTTAGGCTCTTATGCATTGGGTCAATGCGACTTCTAATATGGCTATAGTTTTCCCTTGCTAAATACTTTTTTAAGTTTTGAGTTCGTCCGACTCTTCGACAGCTCGACAAGAACCTCGATTATGAGTCGATTTGTGACGATGAATGAGCACCTCGGGAGGTTCGGTCAAAGGCTGAATTTTTGAAGCCTTTTCCTTGAAGGCTAATTGTTTCGAAGACTTTTCCTTGAAGGCTGATTGTTTCAAAGCCTTTTTATTGTTTGGAGCTGATATGATCGAAGCTCTTTTGCTTATGCCGAGGGTAGCCTGATTAACCGGTTCTCTTCGTAGTTTTTTTGAAGTATATGAAGGCTTGTAGTTTTCTGGCGGCAGTCAAACGTCTTCGAGCCGCCTTAATTTGGTCGGAGCATTATGATCGTAGTCTTTATTTTTGGCCGTAGCCTTTTAGTCCCCGAGTGAGGTAGCCTCGGTGTCTTTATCGAGTGTATGTCTTTATAAAGGCCTTACAAGTTCGAATATATAGCCTTGACTTTAATATCGGGATTATGCCCTTTTAAGGTCTTACAAATTTGGGCATGCCTTGTTGAGGTCTTACAGATTTGGTGTTGCCTCATGGAGGGCTTATGAATTCGATGTTGCCTCATAGAGGGCTTATGAATTCGATGTTGCCTCATGGAGGGTTTACGAATTCGAGTTTAGACGACTTGGTGAGATGACTTTTGATCACAGTCCCCGAGTGTTCGGGAGTTTTTGGCCCTGGAGCCGTTTCTTGCAAAAATAGCAAACTTCTTTGATGATAAAAGATACTCCGATTACTTGGTACAAGCATACATGTTTTCTCCATCGAGGGTTCGATTATTCTACGTGGACAAAGTTCATTTGACCGTTTGGTCTCATACATCATTCTCCTGTCAAATCCCTCTTTGGCATATTTCAATTTCTTCGAGGAGGTGATCTCCCGGGAATGACCCCTAGTATTTGAGGTTGATTGAAGATAAGCCTTGAATACTTGATGATTTCTCCTTAGGTAGCATATGGATGTTGCCTCGTTAAAAGCCTCGTCGGTAAAACCCTTTTGGGATAAAATACGATCTGAAAGGAAAAGAGCGCAACACATGCTTTAAAACCTAAGGACTTCGAGCTGGAGGGTGCTTCGATTCCTCTCAATCGAACACCTGCACATAAGTTAGTGTAAAACATGAATAAAAAGGGAGAGGGTTGTACCTTAAATATGGTAGCGTTCGAGCCTCGATATGGTTCCATTGCTCGTTCTGAGGACGCAACACGGTCCTTTATTCGTTCATTCGGGTGCAACCGAGAATGTAGTTTGTGATTGCTACTTGGATGTTTGCTTGTCCTTTGGCTCCTTCGATGTAGAAGGTGTCGATCCCGGTGCCACATCGTGTACCGCGAACATCTCACTTGCTGCATGCTGCTCCTCGTACACTATTTTTATTCCGTCCTTTGTTGGAAACTTCATCATTTGATGAAGGGTCGAAGACACAGCTCTTATGCAGTGTATCCACGGCCTTCCAAGTAAGGCATTGTACCTTATGTCATATTAGATGACATGAAACTTGGTATCTTGGATTGTGCTGGCCACGTTGACCGGGAGGATGATCTTCCCTTTCATTGTCTCGCTCACCATGTTGAATCCATTGAGGACTCGAGAGGCAGGCACGATCTGGTCGAGCAGCCTGAGCTGTTCTACCACCCTCGACCTGATTATGTTAACCGAGATACGTGGATCCACGAGAACATATTTAATTTGAAATTTATTCAAAAGAAAAGAAATTACCAATGCGTCGTTATGAGGATGAGACAGGGTTTCGATGTCCTCTTCGCTGAATGTGAGAGCGTCCTCGGGTATGTAACTCCGAGTTTGCTTTTCCCTGGTGATGGATATTTTTGTTCGCTTGACAATGGGTTCATGCGGGACGTCGATTACTCCAATAATCATGTGGATGATGTGCTGTGGTTCTTTTGGTTCTTTCTTCCTACTTGCTTCTCTTTCCCGAAATTGATTTTTAGCTTGGTTGCGGAGGAACTCTCGGAGGTGCCCTTTACTGATCAGTCGGGATACTTCTCCTCGGAGCTATCTGAAGTCTTCGGCCCTATGACCGTGAGTGCCGTGAAATTCGCACACCAGGTTAGGGTTCCTTTGCGAAGGATCCAATAGTATGGGTTTGGCCACCTGGTATCTTTGATTTTACCTATGGCCGATACGACTGAAACATCAATGTTGAAGTTGTACTCAGATAACCGAGGCGCCTCCATCGGCCCTGTGTGTCTGTCGAACCCGGCTTTGTTCACGAGTCCCCGAGAATTATGACCTCGATCCATCCTTCCATCATTTCGAGGTATATTGCGCCTCGAGGCGTTTCTTTGATCTTTGGTGTACGGTTGGTACCTTTCCTTTCTTGGCCTCGGTTCTCTCTCTAGAAATCTTGATTCCTTATCTAAGGGCATGCTAGGATACACTGAGCCCGAGCGGGCTCCCAATTGTTTGTCGTCTACCCTGATCTTTGACTGATACCGGTTGTGGACATCCGCCCAATTTACGACGGGATACTCAACCAAATTCTGCTTTAGTTGCTTCGAAGCTATGGAGCTTCGTTCATTCAACCTTGAGTGAAGGCCTCCACTGCCCAGTCATCGGAGACTGGTGGTAATTCCCTTAGCATCTCATTTTCTCTCTGTATGATTTTGAAGACGTCGGACTTCCTTGTAGCGACCTCGATGGCACCGACATGTGACTTTATAAAAGACTCTGCCAACATGGAAAATGAATCTATTGAATTCAGAGGTAGGTTGTGATACCATATCAAGTCCCCCTTTGATAGTGTTTCTCCGAATATTTTCAACATAACGGATTCAATCTCGTCGTCCTTCAGGTCATTTCCTCTTACAGCACAAGTATAAGCAGTGATGTGCTCATTGGGCCCGAGGTCCCGTTATACTTCGGGTGATCGGGAATTCTAAATTTCTTCGGGATGGACTTTAGAGCCGCACTCGATGGGAATGGATTTTGCACGAACTTCTTTGAATCTACACCCTTCAGGATTAGGGGTGCGCCCGAGATCTGATCGACCCTCGAGTTGTAGGTTTCCACCTTCTTGTCATTAGCTTCTATCTTCTTTTCGCCTGATTAAATCCTCTTTGTGAGGTCTTCGAGCATCTTCATAATAGTGGGGTCTGCTGCTGACCCGTTATTGCTCGATCTCTCTAGTGCCTGTTCGACTCGAGGAGCCGTTTCCGGTGCTGCTGTGCTTGGAGTTTTTTGTTGACTTTTCAGTAGAAATAGCCACTTGCTGCGCTTGCAACATTTCAAAAATGACATGAAGGCTAACTTCTATTTCCTCCCGAGCTGGAGTTTTCTACGCTTCAAGTTGGTTTTCCCGACATACACATCCGTCGGTATGAGAGCTTATATCGACATGTTGGGCGTTGTGTGAACCCACACCCACAGGGATTGGTGCTGCTGCCACCCCAAGGTTTTGCAGTGGTACATCGGCGTCTGAGAAAGCTACACCATTCTCTCCATGATCCTCAGGGCCGTTGTTTTCATGCGCATTCACTAGTTAGACATTTTTGACCTGAAATCAAAGATTCTTGGAATAGAAAAAGCGTAAAGAATAACTTGTGTTTTTCAGTAAACCAGCACTAAAAGAATCACTATTATTATTAGCCCCACAGTGGGCGCCAAACTGTTTACCTTGAAAATGGTAATTACAATTATATTTGATTTTGTGGTTCTAAAAATACGTGATTTATTTTAATACTTGTTGTTAGGCAATATATTCTAAGTGTGAGTTAGGAAAATAAGGCAAGAGTGAAGGAAAGTAGTGATATGCAAACCAAGCTGTTAGAAGACTGGGGCTCGAGTTAGCCGAATCAGGGCCTCGAGGTCGAGCTAGAGTGCTTAATGGAGGAGGATCGATGAAGGACTAACATATTAAGGGCCTCGAGGATAGCCCTTTATGATCAATAATGAGCAATAAATGAAGAACAATTAATGAACACAATAAATGGAAAGCAATAAATTTGTGGAACAAATGTTGAGTTTGTTAAGAAGGTAGAGAATGTTCTTGTTGTATTGAATATCATCTGTCCCAAAAAATGAAAAGGGTCCCCTTTATATAGGAGGGAGAATCCAAACATAGTACATGTGTAATTATTACAAAGAAATGCAGCTGGTACAACTATTTAATGGCTTGGTACGAACTTGTACTTTTTTTCAGACTTGGTCAGCTCTAACCACGTGACCTTGGGAATTTCCCGCCTTTCCATGATGGTCATCGACTTATACTGCCCCAAGGTTGAGCATAGGGATGTTATGTTACCTTGTTGTCAAGCTTTTACTCTACTTCGAGCTTCCCGAGGTCGGGCGCGAAATGCCATAGTGGTCACAAAATTGGAGTCTCCAATTTTTGCCGCATACATTGTGCAAAACTAACACTTGTGAAAAATGGCTCAAGGACCAAGTACAAGCATACTTCAACCACTCGGGGACTGCACAATCGAGCTATATAGGTTCGAAATCTTAAGACCTCAAAGAGGCACTCCTCGATATATAGACTAAAGCCATCACACTCGGGGACTAACATTTCAAACAAGTTTGAAATGTTATAGGGAAATACGTTCAAGAGACATACTCGAAGGCTACGACCACATTAAAGACTATGGTCACATTAAAGGCTACGACTTAAATAACGTGGCTCAGAGATGTCCGACTTCTGCCATAAACAAAAGGACTTCAAATACTTTGAAAAACCGGTTAAATAAGGCTACCCTCGGCAAAGCAAATAAAAAAGGACTTCGATAAAACCAACCCTCGAATAATTTAAAGGCTTCGATAATATCAGCCTTCGAAAAAACCTCAAGAGGTATCAAATTATCTTAACACAAACGAGTTTAAAAAAAATAGGGTTCCGATAATTGGATCCTCGAAAAACCCAATGGGTACAAAAAACACATGCTAAGGCATAAAGAAATTTTCACTAAGTCTTTTAGCCGAAAAGGGAAAACTAATAGGCATTTTTAGAGGCCAACTTGGCCCAACTTAGAGAACCTAAGGGCCGATCTAAAGAGCCTAAGGGCCATGTAAAAATCCAAGGGACAAATACAATTCGAGTTCGAGACCTCGATTCAAATCCAAGGGTTCCGCTACTCCGAGCTCGAACAAATATTGATTACAACTTGAAGACTCACCTAAAGAGTATATTGCCGTCAGCTCGGAAGACTCAACAATCATTTGATAAAAACCTAAGGGTTTTCTTTATCCTAAGTTCAGGATTCATTAGAACTTGATTATTTAAGATAACACATCTATCGGTTCGATCAAGACACCCCCGGAATAAGGTATCGAATAAATTTCAAACTCAGGGACTTGCCCTCGTGTAACCTAAAAAGTTAAGGGTTCACAAGCTTAAGGGTATATTTCAATTACGAGTTGAACTACAGTAATAAAAAATTTTCAACGTTTTCAATGAAGACAAAGAAACATACGAAGGCATCAAAGAGAAGCTTTCTATTATATATAAAATATACTATACAAGAGGCCAGTCAAATCCTTACAAAAGAGAAAGAAAATAAGTTATAACCTAACTACGATCGAGGCTAGTCCCATCGAGATCGGCTTTCTCCCGAGTAGCTTCTCTAGGAGCATTTTCTTCAGTGGCCTCATCTCCATCTTCTCCACTTCCGGACCCGCCTCGGCTACCCTCTACGTCTTCATCATCATCGGAAGAAGTGAATTTCCTGGCTTCGGTCTCGAGCTCTTTGTCCTGAGTAATTTCCTCTGAGAGGTCTAAACCTCGAGCATGAATTTCCTCGAGGGTTTCCCTCTGGGATTGGCACTTTGCCAAATCACTACGCCACTGCTCCTCGTCAGAAGCCTCCCTTAGCTGAGTTTGTCCAGCTTCAACATCAACCCGGTACATGGCTATGGACTTGTCCGCCATGACCTTGGTCTTCTCGATCTCCGCCTTGGCCTTAGCAAGCCTGGCTTCGAGTTTTTCGACTCTCTTGGCCTGAGCCGAAACTTTTTCTCTAAGGCTTTGGAGTTGGGCCTCAGTCGAAGATAGTTTGGCCAAAGATTCCTCCTTTTCCGTAGCTAGGCAGTTAATTATACCTTTCCACTGATCAAATTCGGTCTTGACGTAATCGACCTCCGCCCCGAGCAACTCGATCTTCCCCACCTTCTGCTGCAGCTGATATATCGAAGTGTTAGCTTTCATAGTCGAGTTGATTCCATACTTTATTAGAGGGGTGGTTACCTGCTTGTCTAACTCGGCCTCCTTCTCATGAGCCTTGGCCAGGTCCGCTTTAAGATCCTTTATGACCTTATCCTTTTGCCCACAAAGTATCTTCAGGGCATTTCTCTCTTCCGAGACCCTTTGGAGATCGGCTTCGCACTAACGAAGGTCAGCTCAAAATTTGGCAGAAGCCCATACAAAGAAGAAAACACAAGTTATATTTGTGGAAGAATAACCTTGGAAAAATGGCGAAGAAGAATAACTAAAAAGCAACTGGCACTTGCCTTGGAAAAAGACATTGGGCTTCCGCCATGAGGATCGAAGCGTCAGTAATATCAGAGGCATCATTGGCCCCCATAAAGCAATCCTTGAAAGGATCACCAGTGCTAGAGCCTCCGCCGACCTCGGGGGTCTTCAACCTTTAGGCCTTCCTTATTGGTTCTTCAAAAAAGACCGGCATTGAAGGCGATTGACTTATTGTCATGGCCCCGAGCAAATTGCTCGGGGTGTTCTATCCGATCTTCTGAGTTTCGGAACCGTCCCCGCCCGGTGTGGAAGTTAATGATCGAGAAATCACCTCGACCTCAGGAGACCTGGGGTTCACCCCTGAATTCTTCTTCGAAGCCTCCTCGATGCGAGGCTCGGTTATAGCGGGTGGCAGCTCGGAATGTGAGGCGACCTCGACAGCCTTCTGAGGGCGAACCATCAACATCGAGGTGTCTTCTTCTTCTTCCTCGTCCTAGTCTCTCAACTTTTGGACCGTATCCGTCGAGAGACCGACCATTTTTCTCCTCACCCTTCGAGGTTTGGGTTTGGAAACCTCGGATTGCGAGAGATTCTTTCTCTTCTTATCCTTTTTTGGCCTCGATGTCGAGACTTGGCTTTTCCTCCTTCACTCGAAGGCCTCGGAATGGCATCTTTGGTCAGACCTACATGAGGAAAGATTAGTAATAAATAAAGCAAGCGATAACTTTGGAATGTGTAAAAAGAAATCCTTACCATGGTTCTTGGCCTCCCACCCGCCCTTGGCCAAATCCCTCCACGCTCGTTCAGCATGAGTCGAAGTAGAGGCGAACTTTTGGATCTAGTCTTCGAAATCGAGCATCACCTCAGGAATCCAAGGGACAGCTGCGTGATTAAAGAGAAATGTTAGGAAAAATCAAAAGAAACACAAAAATCAAAGAATAAAAATTCACTTACGCTTGGAAATCCACTCCTTAGGGAATGACATCTTTTACTTAGGTATTATGTCACAAGTCCTCACCCGTATGATATGGCTCATCCAGCCTCGATCTTTATCCTCGTCGATGCTCGAGAATAGGGTTTTTGTTTCTCGACAATGAAGCTTAATTAGTCCTCGATAGAGTCGAGGCTTATACAACAGAATGAGATGGTTCAGAGTGAGCTTCAACCCCCCGGCTTCGTTGGAGAAGAAACTCAGCATGATCACTATGCGCCAAAGTGAAGGATAGAGCTGACCAAGGGTGACTTCGTACCTCTTGCAGAATTCAAAAATCACCGGGTCAACGGGACCCAGTGTGAAGGGGTAAGTCTAAACACTTAAGAACCCCTTCACGTGCATGGTGATACTCTCTTTAGAGGAAGGAATTATCACCACCACCCCCTAACCCCATTTGCAGTCCGTCTTCATGGCCTCAACATGACCCTCAGTAATCAAACACATGTACATCGACACGTGTTCACACCGGCCCGACATCGATGAGGGGTTCTCGATTTAAAATTGGATTTGAGAATGCATGGGCCAGGAACGTATTCATGGGGGGCCGGTTCTACGGACGTCTTATCACCGACCGGTGGGGAAGAAGAAGAAGAAGAAGCTTTCTCTTTTTGCGGCACAGTCTTGGAAGTCTTCGCCATTTGTGTATTTGTAGAAGATGGAAGAAATGTATGAAATTAGTGAATCTGGTTGAAAATCTGTGGCGTAATTGGCGGCGATGAGAGAAATATGAGAAGAATTGGGGAGTTAAGAGCTTCTAATAAAAGCAAGGTAAAGTTTCAATCAAAAAACTTGAGATGACGGTTCGATATCACTAGTGGCCGACCGATGACTGACAGGCATTGATGGGTTTTGGTAATTGAACTGACGGGACATTTCAGTCACATCCATCGCTTGTGTCATGGAGACGGCATCACGATTGAGGTACAGGGGAATCAAGGCTCAAATGATTTCTTATCATTTAATTATAAGAAACGAGGGGACTATCTGTATACGGTTAAAATCGACCATGTCCGATTTTATGGGCTCGAGGGTATGCCTCGGGATTAAGTCCATATCGAAGCATGTTCGAGCTCTAGGAATACAAAGACTGAAGGATCGAGATCGGGCAAGATCGACATCGAGGAGCGAAATAATGAGATATCCGCAATCGACCACAAATATCGGCGGAAATCTCGAGATTGGCAAAACCATTAACAGTTATTGATATCTATCATGTATTTTGTTTCCGAAATTAGAGTTATACCTTATTTAGGATTCCTCAACTATATAGAGGGGAACCCTGTTCATTTGTAACCATGGGACGAATCATATATGCATTTACTGAGAAATACAAAACATTCTGCTCTTTTACTCGCTTCTAATTTTCTACTGTCCTTATTGTCCTTATTGTTCTTATTGTTATCGATACTTTATCTCGAGCCCATCCCAAACCGAGGTTGATAATGTGCAAACAACACTGGTTTGATTCATTTTTATCGTGTTGTTCATTTATTTATTTAGCTATTTATCAATTGGCATTGAATCAGATCACATATCCTTATAACCACATTACAAGTTTAATAGTTACTCGTATTTTGAGATAAACAATAATCAAGCTCATATAATCAGAATTTAACTTTAAAACACAGGGGAAAAGCTTCAGCGACTTACAACAAGCTCTAAAGAGTCAGCTAGTTCACAAGATATTCAACAACAACTCAATTCAGCTAACTGTCCTAGATTCAAAGCAACTACAATTGATGACTCAATGAATCGAACTCAGGATCAAACATAACTCTTTTAAATAACAGCCACTAATCAATAAGAAACTCAATTTGAACTCACTAATTCAATCCCAGAAGAGCTCAAATGACAACAACATAGGAATGTAAACCCAGAAATTCAATAGCAACCTCGAGTCGCTAAAACAAATTCCACTCAATCAATTCCAAAAAGATCGATGTTATGTCAAAACTCAATTCTCTTAAAAAATTTAAGAATTTAACTCAATTTAAGATCAAGGAATCAAACCTGATTGGTTGCGACAATTCGCAGCTACTCGAATCAAATCGAATCAATCACAGGGTTATTCAAAATTGCAACTGCAAAATTCGATCCAAATGCACAAAAACTTCACCAACTGAGTCAAATTTGATATACGAGCTCTACTCGACACGAGGAACAATTCAGGAATCAGTTTTGAATAATAGTTCAGTAAATAAATAGAATCTCAGCTCGTCTTCTTTGTCGAATGACTCCAAGTTTTTTTGATAGAGAAACACTTCAAACAAGGCTTCAATAACTCCCAAATTCGAACTAAAACTCCCTATCCGCTCTAGGAATAAACCCCAAGGCTCAATTTGAACAAACAATTGCCAAATTAGAAGACCCAGACACAGTCATTTTAGTCGACAAGTTAGTTCGAAAATTCGTACCTAAAACTAGCAAATCAGTTCAAATTGATCTAATCCTTTGAATTCAGATTCAAAATGATGTTCCCAACAAGATTCTCAACTCCCAATCTAATTCAAACTCAAATCTCGCATCCGGATCAAAACCCCCAAATTCGCTTCTGCTAATCGTCGTCTTAGGGTTCTAATCTCAACCCAAATTTCGAATCTCAGCTCTAATCAGTACTTCAATCTCAGGTAGCGAAGAAATTCATAAGGTTCTGAATCAAAATAGATGGAGAAAGAGCAATTTTTGAATTTCTATTTCTGAAACAAACAAGAACAATGCGATTTGAACAATATCGGATGAACAGTAAACTTGCCTTTTTTTTAATTGTTTTTATTTTTCTTTTTGATTTTCATATTTGTTGATAATCAAAACAAAGACCCAAGGATTGATAGAACAATCTAAAACCTCCACTATGATACCAAGATGATACGTAATTGTATCGAAAACACGGATATAATAAAACACACGAAATCAAAAATAAGAGCTAGACCTATAATTGATTGGAAGAACAAGAACCAATTAGGATATGAAGCCTAATTACCTCTATGAACTCAATCAATTGTAACCATATGCTATGAACATAAGAACTATACCTATAATTGATTGGAAGAACAAGAACAAATTAGGATGAGAAGCCTAGTTACCTCTATGAACTCAATAAATTGTAACTCTAAGCTATGAAACCCTCAAGAGATTGACAACTCTTGAAAATAAAGTAATTAAGCAATTCAGCATTCACTACTAATTGCTCACCAACTAAGACTAATTTATCACTAATGGCAGCATAAATAAAGCAATAAAGGAATTAAAGGCATAAACATAAATGCATTAATTAATAGATAAGCATAAAGTGTGCGACTTGCATGTCTTCAAGTTTATTGTTCATCAAGTCTACCTAAATTAAAAGCCTAAAATGCTATTTATACTAGAGTGGGTATTTAGATACAAATGACCCAAATACCCCTAAGATAATTCTAAGGAGTTTAGTCAATTATTACAAGTATAGGCCTTCTAGATCTTGACTGCTTTAAAGAACTCCAATTCTATGATGTTGATTTGGAAATTGTTAGGTATGCTCATCCAACATGTATCAAACTACTAGTATGTTTCTAAAGTCATTCAATAGTAAGGACGTATTTTAATAGATACTTATCAAAGTATCTTGAAAAAATGTCTACAAAAACACTCAAAGAATTCAGAAAAAATATTCTAAACTTATATTGTAAGAAGATCCATTTAAGTTGGGACGAATAAAGCAAGAAAACAACTAGTAACAGTACAATTTAAAATGTGCAAAACTTTTAGCTATAACTATTTTAACCAGATGATTTAAAATTCTATCAATAATGTATAATTATCAAATATTGTATATTATATTATTTATAGATTTTGGGGCCCTAAGTATTTTGGGGTCTAAGGCCATTGCCTTAGTGTACTTAGGCTCCAGCCGGCCCTGGCAAGACAATAGAATAAGAATTTCTGCCAATTCCAAATTGTATGTCCGATACTAGTTTTATGCCTTTATTATCACGTATGATACTGAAAATGCATAAATAAATTTTTTACACCCCACACTTTCATTATAAATGTGTCTTAAGTGAATCAATATAAGCTGGAGAGCTTAAGGACCTTTACAAAGATAATGATGGGTTGAAATAAGTGTAAAGAAAGTATCGTGAGAGTTGGAGGTTAACCGAATCAAAGATGTTATAACCCGACATTTAGGGTAAATTACGAGTTCTTATTATCCTAAGGAAGTCATGTTCTAAGGTAATTGAACCATATAATATTCATATGTTAAGTTTTGAAGTCCAACAAGTTGTAAAACAAAAGTCGGCAAAAGTTATCGCAAATTACATTCAATATTTTACGAAAGTTTAAGCCTAATGTCACTGAGCTTTTCTCTAGATATAATTTTATTTACAGGGTGATCTACCCATGATATTGAATATCTATGAGTCTAGTTTATAACGCATTAAATCGTTCGCCGATACAACGTCGGAGTAGAAAGATATCCGTATTTTCGCGAGATAGTGCAGTCAGCCCCTTTGGGACCCACTTGAGGCGGTGGAAACCTTCTGGTAGTATAAAGAGCGATTCCACTTTGTTTTAACTAATATTTCTTTTCCAAATCAAACCCAAAATACTCCTAAACACTCTCTAAAGGTTCCTCTACCACCCCATCCAAGATCTACGAGTTTATGACATTATTTCACCATGAGAAAGTTCATAGATTGTGTTACTCCTTTCATCCTCTTTGCTTGTGATTTGGAGAATTCTTCAAGGTGAAGTACGCTTGGATTCGGGTTGTCCTTGCTTTTTTGAGTTAATAATCTACCTTTTCATCTTGTGTTGAGTGTATCTATGTCTTGACTAAGCTATTAAATCTAGAACATGCGAATCGACGACCGGGAATTGTATATTGAGTTTTTATGTGATGTTGGAGTGTCTTAAGGTGTTCTTGAGATGTTAATATTCCTGTAGTTACGAGAATATCTTATATATGATATGTTGATGCTTCTAATCTGAAGTTTGAAGGAAGGAAGAGTTTAAGAAACAGATTTGTTATTTGTTATAAGCCGAGCTTGCCGCTCGACAAGTTATGTACGAGTTTCCGTTAAGGTATTGTTATATTGTATTATTGTACTGTTATGGGGTCTTTTTAAGGTTCTCATATGGATGAAAATAAGTATAAGTAAATGAATACGTTGTGGTTAATATTGTTAACAAATTCTGGAAAGAAAGGGGATTTACAGCTATAGTTTGTTTAATCGTAAACCATGCTTTGTCACTCATTGTACTATTGCTTGAGTAGCTAATTTTTGATGGTATAACGTGTTTATGTTATTGTTTTTGTTGTTTTTTTTTGTTGTTTTTATTTTTCTAGTTGTTATTGATGGCATTTCGAATTGGGAGAAAGTGAAAGTTATAGGGGGGTGCTCCCCAATTATCCAAAAATGATCTACTAGATTAGAAATATGTTTTAAGTTGTTCTGTAGCTTAACTTTAGTTTATCTGTCTTAATGCATGTTGAAGTATGTCATGCAGTATATACATACATATATATATTGAGCCGTTGACTAAGCGAAAAATGTATGTAATGGCTATCCCTTTTCTTTTATTGCCTTGAATCCGTAGTAAGTAAGAGTTGAATAAATCTTATGCAAGGAACACATACTATAGACCTCGTATCTCATAGGTGTCACATATTTCCGTATATTTCCACCGTTTTTTATCAAGTGGTTCTTATCCGCTTTGTGTAATTTCATGATATTGGATAGAAATAGAGAATTTACATACGCACCCTCATACATTCTACTATATACGTGATGTACGACATCATATAAATATATTTATGTTGCCTGAACACTTGGTCAATGTTAGATATTATTCCCTGGCCTTATGGTCAGTGAGAATTTATATTTGCTTGGCCACTTGGTCAGTGGGAGTTTAATTGCATGGCCACTTTGTTAGTGAAAGTTTAAAAATGTCTGGCCACTTGGTTTGTGAGAGTTTGTATTTGCTTGGCTACTTGGTTAGTGAAATTTTATACTTTCTTGGCCTAACGGCCAGTGAGAGTTTTACTGTTGGCCACTTGGTAAGTGAGAAATACACCGAGCCCTATATGTGGCTGGCTAGCTATAATATCACTATATTACATTGTGTTGATTCGGAACATGTGAGTATGTCTCAGAGCATTCTCTAGCACTTACCGTGTACTTTAGTATGGTTTTAGCTTTCAGCTATTCTATTGCCTTACATATTCGGTATATTATTCTGTATTGACGTCCTTTTTGTCGGTGGCGCTGCATTTCATGCGTGCAGGTCCTAGCCTGTATACATGTACGTTTTATAATATTTTGCTTCATTTTCTATAATTATATTTGCCTTTTTTATGCTAATTACACATTTTTGCAGTAATAGCATACACTTTGCAATTAATTGTATTTATTATTTTATTTAGAGTTAAAATAACTTTTTACGTATTTACAACCTTCAACTATTATTTTAAAATACTTATTTACTTAAATATATCTTTTATACTTATTTAGCTATTTTGTTAATTTATTTTTCCTTAATTTCTTTATTTTTAAAGCTACCCCAAACCAGGTAATTTCTTCAGATCAAATAGGTAGCCCAGACACAATCCTTGGCCCAATAACCTAAAAAAACTTCGTCACTTTTTCCTCTCTATAGCAGTTACTTGCTTTGAAGGCGCAGGTCAAGCAAAGGCTCTGCTAACGTGCCCCATCATCGATGCCGCGCCGGAAACGGCAGGCAGGCAAAGCTCCGACCACGGGGAGGAAATGTGAGGATGAGATGAGAGTAATCACTCCACAGTCTGGGATCCCTCAAGCTGTGGAACCAACACAATTGAGCAATTGGATAGTGACTGGAGAACAATTGAGTTGCATGCAAAAGGACACAATGCCGGAGATGCCACAGACGGAGAATTCCATAAATCCTAAAACTAGGAAGTTGAATTTTCCTGAGGAGAAAGAGAATCAAAGTCCGACCAAAGCAAACTCTGAAAATGAAGCTCCTACAATGGAAGATGTGGTGAGGAATAATCGAGCTCAACATCTAGGTATGAAACTGAATTTTTTTCCTCCCGTCATTAAAAATGGAGTAAAAGTAGTGCAATTGAATGAGATCGAAATGGTGAAGCAAAGTAGGCAGTGGAGAAAGACTCTAATTGGATATGTGTTAGGAGGATTGCCTTTTCAAAGAAATGCTCCAATTCGTATATGGAGTTTGGAACTTTGTATCAACTCCTAGAGTATTTTTGCATGATAATGGGTATTTCATATTCAAATTTGATTCGGAGGATGATAAAAACATGTTGCTGCAAAATGGACCATATACTTACAATAGTAGAAAATGATATTGAAGGAATGGTTACCTGGTTTCAAAATGATTAAGGATCCCCTAAGACTTGTTCCACTGTGGGTATCTTTTCCTAAACTACCACTTCAATGCTGGACAGAGGAGAACCTGGGGAGATTGGCTAGCTACCTAGGTCGACCAATATGTACTGATAAACTGACAGCTTCAGGGGATAGAATATCATTTGCTAGAGTGCTTATTGAAATGGATATTACTCAGCAGCTGCCAGAGGAGATAACAATTGAAAAATCTGATGGTTCTGTATGGGAGCATGGTATAGAGTATGAATGGAGGCCGAGATTCTGTCAAAATTGTGCAAAGTTTGAATATTCTACTGAAAAATGTGGAAAAGAGGATCAGCAGGAGCAGAAGGATCAGCAAAAAGGCCAGAAAAAGGGAAGCATAGACCAACACAACAGTGTAAAGTATAGGACAAGTCAGCTGAAAAACCTGAGGAAACTATAACAGTTGAGGAAGAGCACAATGTTCCTACAAAAGTGCAAGTCCAAAGAAGTGGAAAACAGGTGGTTGTGTATCAGGAACAGAGGCAAGACAATCAACATGATGAACAGACTCACCAAGAGGCTGGAATAGAAAGTGATTTAGAGGAAGATCTGGGACTTAACAAATACTCAGCTTTGAGAGGATATGAAGAAACAGTTGAGAAGAGGATGAGCCAGAGAATTTCTAAGAAGCAACCCCCATGATTATATGTTCCTGGAATATAAGAGGGCTTAATAAAGCCCACAAGAAAAAAGAGCTCAAGGAATTTTTGCTTGGAAAAAAATAGATATAGTTGGATGCCTTGAGACTAGAGTTAAACAACATAAAGCTACGAAAGTTGTTAAGAAGTTTGGTATGGATTGGGAGTTTTACACAGACTATACACAGTCAACAAATGGTAGAATATGGATTGGTTGGAGGAAAGTAGCAGTTGGGGTGAGCATCAAACATACTACATCTCAGTTAATTCAATGTTTTATTGAGGATAAACAGTCCAAATTCAACTGTGAGTTGACATATGTGTATGGCAACAATAATGTTGTTGGGAGACAACCTCTATGAGATCATCTGAGAACTATTAAAGGTTCAATCAATGGGCCTTGGATTATCTTGGGAGATTTCAATGCAGTATTATTCAGTGATGATAGAATTAATGGTGCACCAGTTCATCCTGCTGAGACTGAGGATTTTCAGAACTGTATAACAGACTTGGGTGTGGGACAAGTCAATAGGAAAGGGTGGAAATTTTTCTGGTGCAATAAAAGGGATGAGAATGAGAGGATATACAGTCATATAGATTGGTATTTGGTAATGCTGAATGGATATATATTTATGGAAATATAGAAGCTACCTACTTAAATCCTGAGTGTTCGGACCATTCCCCAATTGTTCTGAATACTATGATCACCAAACAATACCTAAAGAAGCCATTTAGACTTCTTAATGTCCTATTACAGCAAGATAAATTCAAAACAGTGGTGCAGAATTTGTGGCACTAGCACATTGAGGGGCATGATATGTATAGAGTATGGCAGAATTTGAAACTGATAGAGACAAAAGCTAGACAAATGAACAAAGATTACTCATCTTTGGAGAAAAGGATAGAAAGCATGAAGCAAAAACTGGAAGATACTCAAGACAAACTAGCTGAGAATCTGTTTTATAGCTATTTGATCAATGAAGAGAAAAAAATCCAGATAGAATTGGAAGAGTGGAGCAATATATATGAAAGAGTCCTTAGACATAAATCTAGAGCTACACGGATTTCTGCTGGTGACTCTAATACCAGATTTTTCTATGCTCAGTTGAAAGCTAGGCAGGCAAGGAACATGATAACATCTATTCAGAATGAACAAGGAGTTATTCTTACTGAGCCAAAACAAGTTCAGCAAGAATTTCTCAGTTTCTTCAAGAAGCTGCTGGGAACTGCTGCTGAGGAACTGCCTTGTATTGATACAACTATAGCTAGAGATGGCCCATGTCTCACTATCGAACAACAAAGAGAGTTGATCAAGCCTATTACTAGAGAAGAGGTAAGTCAGATTGTCCATAAGCTGCCTACTGATAAAGCTCCAGGAATTGATGGATTCCCAGCTGAGTTCTTTAAAGCTAACTGGGATGTTATTGGACAAGATGTGATAGAAGCTGTTATGAAGTTTTTTAAGAATGGTGAATTACTGAAAGAGATAAATTGCACAACTATAACCTTGGTTCCCAAAGTTTATTATCCCACGATGGTTAAGGAATTTAGACCAATAGCTTGTTGCTCTACAATTTACAAGACTATTGCTAAAGTCATAACAGAAAGACTGAAGACAGTAGTTTCTAAAATTGTTGGTCCATCTCAGTCAGCTTTCATTGAAGGTAGAAGCATACTAGATAATGTCATTGTAGCACATGAACTAGTCAAAGGTTACTCAAGGAAAGGGGTGTCTCCTAGATGTATGGTAAAAATTGACATTAGGAAAGCCTATGATTCTGTGGAGTGGAGTTTCCTAAAAATGATATTGCTTGAATTTGGCTTCCCTGGGAAAATGGTTAACTGGATCATGACATGTGTGTCAACAGTCAGTTATACATTGTTGTTGAATGGAGGGTTGACTACTAAGTTCCAAGCTAAAAAGGGACTCAGACAAGAGGACCTAATGTCACCTTATCTCTTTGTACTAGCAATGGAATACTTGAATAGAATTTTGAAGCAGCTGAATCACAACCCAGACTTTAACCACCATCCCAGATGTTCAAAGCTCAGTCTAATCCATGTCTGTTTTGCAGATGATTTACTACTATGTTGCAGGGCAGATAAAGTGTCAATTCAATTGATGCTACAAGCTTTTAATAACTTCTCTGAAGCTTCTGGACTCAAGGGAAACATGGAGAAGAATTCATTGTATATAGCATGAGTATTTACTGACTTCAAGGAACAAATCATACAAGAGATGGGCTTTGCTTATGGAGAACTTCCTTTCAGATACTTAGGTGTACCTTTATCCTCAAGGAAGCTCACAGTACACCAATGCTTACATCTAGTAGAGAAGATGATAGCTAGAGTGAGATGCTGGTCTACCAAGCTGCTGTCTTATAGTGGAAGGGTGCAGTTAATCAAAAGTGTATTATTTGAAATGCAGACCTATTGAGCTCAGATTTTTTTGCTACCTAAGAAGATTATCAACATGGTGACTGGCATATGCAGAACCTTCTTATGGACAGGAACTAATGAAGTGTCAAGGAAAGCATTGGTTGCTTGGGAGAAATTGTGCATGCCTAGAGCAACGGGAGGACTAAACATTATAGATTTTTACAGATGGAATAACGTTGCAATATGTAAACTACTGTGGGCAGTAAACTAAAAGAAGGACAGTTTATTGGTGAAATGGATACACTTTTACATAAAACAGAACACAATAGAAGATTGTCCTATTCCTAAACATGTGAGCTGGATTGTTAGGAAAGTATTAGAGGCAATGGAGTGGGTGAAAATCTATGGGGATCCTGCAGCAATTCTAGATAGCTTTGAGACTCAAGGGAAATTCAGTATCAAAAAGGCATACAAGTTTTTTACTCCACAATACCAGAATGTAGGATGGAAACAAGCAGTGTTGATCAAAAATATAATGCCCAGACATCAGTTCATACTATGGCTAGAAATTCAGAGCAGGCTAGCTACTGTGGATAGATTGGAAAGATGGGGTATTCAGGTGGAGAAAGAGTGCATAATATGCTCGTAGGGACAAGATGAAACACTAGAGCATCTGTTGTTCGAATTTTCATACTCACCGTATATGTGGCGAACTATACTCAATTGGCTAGGAATACAAAGGAGAATCAAAAGCTGGCAAGAGGAAGTACAATGGGTGGCAAAGAAAGTGAACAATAGGCCAAGGACTCAAATATTGGGCTTCCTATTTGCAGCAACATTGTATCAGATTTGGAATGAGAGAAATGCTAGAAGATTTCAAATGAAGAAGCAAGAAGTCAAACAGAAGATTAGAGATAATACTGCAGTTACATATAAAGAGTCAAAACTATTGTAAATGAAAAAATACACTAGATAGTTTGAATTGGTTCCCAACATAGATGCTATAGATGTTGTTTGTAAATAGAAGAAAACTAACTCAATAGTCCAAATGATTTAGATGCGTGTACTGTTTACTTGGTGAAATAAAATTTCATTTGTACAAAAAAAAACCCTACCCAAAACAAAATGACCCATGTGACCAACCCGGTCGGAACCCACTTAAAATGACCCGCCCAACCTACTTTAAAATCTTGGCCGTTGATCTCTTAAGATCAATATCCCATGATCGATCCCTCATTTTTACTTACCCTCCCCCAAACCCTAAGAACTCACTCATCTCTTTACAGTAGCCCTCACACTCCCTCTTCTGCCCTAAGATGAAACCCTAGCCGACTCGAAGATTCTCCTTCGCCCTTTCCTTGTACGCGTTTATATGCGGATTTCACTTACCTTATTTGTTCTCTTGCTCAGTTATGGTAACTTCTGTTTCCAGTCCATCTAAGGCAAGGAAAATTCTCCCGAATCGGGTAGATTCAACTTCGACCCTATGGATTTGGATGCAATCTTCTCTTTATGCACTCAGAAAGAGGGAGTAGCTTCTTGATTATGGTTAATATATGTTGATTTATTCATGATTAGGGCTTGTAAACGATTTGCCCTAAATCTGACTCCAAATATGGTTTGGGATTTTCATATCCTTTACTGACTCGGGTTTGCATGGGATATATCCTTTCCTTTTTGTGTGTGATTGATTATTTTCCATATTTCTATGCTTAATCGACTACTATATAAAACCTCCATCAGTCCTCCCTAAAACATGCCTTAATCACTGCAAATAATCTTTCACTCTCACTTATTCTATTGTTCTAAACTTGAGACCTTGGCAAACTAAAATCCAAGGTCATTAGAATTCGATTGTGTTCTTTTCTCAGCGAGAGCATCGTCCGGGTTCACTTGAAACCCTTGGGAACTCTGACGCACTAGGATTTTGGGATTCTGATGTTCTTTGTGTTATTGAGGATTTGAGTACTGCTGAAGTTGTTCTTATTTTGCTTGTTTGATTAATTTGCAATTGGTAAGTCTCTTTTCCTCAGAAATTCATTCTCTTTCGTTCATATTTATGCTTTGTGACACTAAAACTTCTATGAATCAATGTCCTAGTTTTCCGTCTTCTTGTAGCCCTTGTTTGCTCTTAAGTGTTCTTGTGACACTATACTCTTAGCATTTGAATTTGCCTAGGTTATAATTATGGTGTATGCTTATGACAAGCGTTTAGCACAAAAGATTCTGGTTCTCTTTAACCTATTTATCGCGCTATGTCTATGCTTATTCCATTATGATTGCCATGCATTTATCTTTCTTCTTTGTTGTGGATTTTTATGATAATCAACTCATTTGTTCTAGACCTTCTTGAGTCATGCATACCCAACCCGCTAGGTTTCTAAGATTGTACTGTTAAACTAGGGCCTGGTTCCATGTTATTTGTATTATAGTGTATGTTTTTTACCTATGCAATCTTGTGTGTGGCCAACTAGTATAAAGTTTGATACCAGTTTGGCCTGATTGATTGACTGACACTCAGCATGTTAAAGTGGTCTCATGTTCAACTAATCATTTTCTCGTGAGCATGATCTGCTATGTTACTTTTGGTAGGCTCTCATGTTGGATATTTTATAAATCCTAATTGTTGTGGTCTATTAATATACAACATTTTCACGCTTAAAGTCTCTTATCTAAGGTTCTCTTAGGCTAAATCTGGATCACTTTACTTTTGAAAAGCTTGTTAGAACAATTCACTAGCCTAGGATGGTTAATCCTGTCACTTTAATTTTGTTTACAAGAAAATCTTTGTGTTTTGGTTGGAACAACTGGTAGATATAAATTTAAGAATTATGTGTGAAAGGCTGTTCAATTAATTGCCTGAGTAGTTTCCACTTGCATGGTCAAGCCCAACATCGGTTGGGTTAAGTAAGTCATGCATCTTGGATCTGGTATTGGGCCATGTCTGTTGTTGGATATGTGTTCTGCTAAGCCTGAGATTTGGGTCTGCTGGTTGTGTGAAGAGTGAGAATGTTGAAGGCCCCGCCACTGCTGGGTTACTTTTGTTTGGGCTTGTTCCCGGGCCTGCAGTTGTTCCTTTATGTAATATTTGTACTTGCACTCATTATATGGGCTTGTAATAATGTTGTAAACAAACAATTGAGATGTTAATAAAATTGGGCGGAACATAAATATTCTATTTTTTCATAAAATGGTAGAAAATAAGCATATAGGGTCTACATGCTTTGTTTGCTATTTTCTTTAACATGCTCTATTTCTACACAATCCTAGCAAGCATGCTTATAGAAAATCGCACACACTTTACTCAGTTGTCTAAAGCGTGTTTGAGTATTTGCTTGTTTAACTTGAAAATGGTAATTACAATTAAATTTGATTTTATGGTTCTAAAAATACGTGATTTATTTTAATACTAGTTGTTAGGCAATAGATGCTAGGTGTGAGTAAAGAAAATGAGATATGATCTTAAGGGCAGTATATTATGCAAACCGAACAACTGTGAATCGGGGTCTCGAGGTCGAGATGGGTTGCCTAATAGGAGGCAGTCGATGAACGAATAACAGTTAAAAGGGCCTCGGAAGTGGCCTTCAATGATCAATGATGAGTAATAAATGAAGAACAATCAATGAAACACAATAAATGTAAGCAATGAATTAATAAAGCAAAAGTAGAGTATGTTTGAGTTACAGAGCAGAGAATGATCTTGTTCTTGTATTGAATATCCTATGTGCAAGAAATGACAAGGGTCCCCTTTATCATTTATTACAAAGATACGCAACTGCTACAACTATTTAATTCCACAGTACAGGCTTGTACTATTCTTGACGACCTAGCCAACTCTAACCACGTGCCTTTTGGAAATTTCCCGCTTGTCCACGATAGTCATCGATTTACACTGCCCAGGGTTGAGCATAGGGAATCCATGATGTGCTCCCTCGGGGTCGAACATCGAGTTGCGCCTCGAGCCTTCTGAAGACGGGCTATGGAATGCCATAATAATCATAAAATCGGACTCTCTGATTTTAGCCATATATAGATAGTCCCCGCGTTTCTTAGAGTGAAATGATAAGAAATGGTCTTGAACTCTTTCCTCTTCGATACTTTCATCATGACGTCAGCCCCGTCTGAGCATTAAATGACATGACCCGAAGGCAGTGTAGAGGTCGCTGGCAGTACGATTATCGAGAAGCCTTCAAACCATTTTTGGCTCGACCTTTTCGCTTCTCAAACATTGCCCAAATGGCTTCTATAAATACATTTATTGTTTTCCATTCACACTTTTACAATACCTTCAAGTTTTCAGAGCTAAATTTACCATTTTCTGCATTTATCCTCTCTCTGCGCTTGCTCTTTCATTTATTTCTTTGGAACTTAGTTATAGCTATGGAACAAAACCTCCAAAACGGTACCTCAGAAAGAGGGCACCACTTCTTCATCACGCCCGTCCAAGGGCAAACGAAAAACACCTCCAAGTATTGAGCAATGTATCCCTAGCACCTTCGATACGATCTCCGATTTTACCATTGATAAACCCCCTTCCACACCGGGCCGATGCGAGCCCATGTCTCGGTACATCAGCGTGGTGACTGATATGAAGAAAGTAAATATAGACTGCCAATGGGGGGAGGCAGTGCAAGTAGAGATTCCCAAAGCTGAGGAAGGCATAGTCACACACAAAGCTAGCTTCCTCAGCGTATATACATATCCTTTCACTTTAGGACCCGTAGATTCTTCCTCTCCACCGATAGATCCGGTGATCCTCGACTTCTGTCGTCAATACCGAGTGACACTCGGTAAAATTTATCCTTCTTTCTGGAGGATCGTTTACATGGTCCGATACTTCTCCAACCGAGTCGAGGGAATGACCTTCACCTTTGATCACTTGATTAGGTTGTATAGACCTCGTCTCTTGCGAGGGGGTTTAATCAAGCTACACCATCGATCCACCAAGACATTCTTTGCGAGCATCGACGAGGAAAATGACCGGGGATGGATGAGCCGGTTTATCAGAGTCAGAGCCTCAGACATCATCTCTGCCGACAGGATGCCATTTCCGAAGGAGTGGAACATGAAGCGTAAGTATTCCCACACTGAGCATGTTTTACCACTTTTCTTTCTTTTTACTGACTGTTTTCTCTGATTGTGCAGCCACTGTTTGTTTCCCGGGCGTGGTTCAGGACCTCCTGGGATGGATCAAACATTTAGACTCTGCTTTCCATATGGTGAGCGCGGTTGGCATGATTCGGCCAAAACGCGGTGGCTCGCCAAGAACCAACGTATGCTTTCGTTGTTGTCATTCCAACATTTTTTGTAAGTATTCTTGTGGCGGTAAATTTGACATATCATGACTGTCCAGGCCTCGGGGAAGGCATGTCTATGAGACCTCCTCCTCCCGGTGAAGAAGAGGCTTCGAAGCCCGCCAAAGATAAGAAAAGGAAGAAGGAGACGCAGGCGGAGTCTCCAAAGAAAACAAAGGCCCGCAAGCCCATGACCGATGCCATGGTCTTGACTTCAGCTGCTGTTGCAAGTCTCTGTACTTATGAAGATGATGATGATGATGATCGCCCTTTGGTACAAAGGGTAAGACGGAGCGATGATGCTCCAAAAGTTGTTGGGCAGAGGGTCGTCAAGTCGGAGGTGGCTGATGTGGACCAACCTCGTGCTGAGGAGGCCATCGAGGAAGGTTTGGGTGTAGTCCCCGAGCCTCAAATTGGACATGGTACAGTCCGTGTCGGCGAATCCTTGGCTGGAAAGTATGGAGGGTCTGAATCCAAAATATTTTGCGGCATAGAAGAAATAGATGTCGTGGGCGGCTTTGAATCGGGCCATTCGTATTCTCCACGGGGAATAAGGGATGCCTAGAACAGGGGTGCTGCTGATTTGGGGGTATCTCAGGGAGAGGACGACACATTTAAAGATAACTTGATCGGTCTCGAGGAGGATACCGATCATGATGCCCCTGTCGCTTTCAAGGAGGCTGGAAAGCTTAAAAAACAGGTAATCTTCTTCGACATATTACTTGTGCTTTGAATTTCTATCATAGTTTTTCTAACTTTCTTTCTTTGTGCTGCATGTCAAGAAGTTTTACGAACATGACTTTTCTAAGCTTCAATATGAGCTTACTTGGCGTGAGGAGGAGCTCGAGAAGCTCACCTCAGAGCTGAACGAGTCGAAGACTTCCTCTGCCCGGAAGGAAGAGGAGTTGAATGAGCTATGGGCGAGTTTGGAGGGAGTGCACCAGGAACGGACCAGCTTCACCGAGAAAGTAACATGGCACTCATGAGTTCATCTTATTATTCTCATAACTTGGTGCATACTATCTCGATTCGTCTTTGCAGATTGAGTAAAGGAATTCCCTGGTGGGGTGTCTTAAGAGAATGTTGCAACCAAGGATGCTGAGATCCTCGATCTGAAGTGGCAGAATGATGTCGTGGCCTCGGAGAGAGATATTCTTTGGGGAAAGTTGACCTCGACACGTGATCTTCTTCGTGGTGCTCAGGAGGAGGTTACTGCATTCTCTGCGGCCAAGTCTGTGGCCGATGAATATGTAGCCTCGTATAAAAGGGATGCTGCTGCCGCTAATAATTGGTCTAAGGAGATATCCGAGAAGGGCAAGCTAAAACTGGCTCGAGCTATTTCTCACGCTCTCTCGCAAGCTAGGTGGCAAGCCTTCGAGGAAGCGAGTTCCAAAGGTGCCGACCTCTCTGCTAAGATTGAGAAATCCAGGACCTTAGAGAAAAAATCAGCACTTTCAACTTCTTCGGACGAGGGCTCTAGTAGCGACTCAGATAGCAGTGAGGGCGAAGAGTGGACTTTCTTCGTCATTTTTTCTTTCTTACTTCTTTTTTACTTTCTTTTTGTATATGGGCTCCTCAGGGGAGCTTGTAAAGACACCTTTTGTAACTGTATTTTTGAGAATGCAAAAAGACTCTTTTGTTTCAAGTTCTTCAAATTTTGCCCTTCAGTGTTCAAGCATAGTTAATCTTTGAATTTTGATGTCGGCTCTTTAGAGCCCATACTTAGACTAATAGATATCATCGAAATCGGGCACCATCTCGAGGCTAGATTGATATGCGGATCTCGATAGCTCTTTTAGAGCCCATACTTGGAGTAATAGAGATCCTCGATATCGGGCACCATCTCGAGGCTAGATTGATATGGGGATCTCGATAGCTCTTTTAGAGCCCATCTTGGAGTAATTGAGATCCTCGAGATCGGGCACCATCTAGAGGTTAGATCGATATGGGGATCTCGATAGCTCTTTTAGAGACCATATTTGTAGTAACAAAGATCCTCGAGATTGGGCACCATCTTGGTTTAGATAGATACGAGGATCTCAATCACTCGAACGCTGTATGACAACGTCATTCATATGGCATGACCGTGAGGTGACCGAGGTGGTCCCGCCGGTACACTTCCCCAAAAATTATAATGACTTGGTTAGAATTAGTTGGCCTTCAAAGTAGATGAATAATCATCGTTGGTTCTATATATGTGCTTGCTTTCCTCTAATTTGAGGATTTTGCTACTTTGAGCAAATAACCCTTTTATAGAGCTCTTCTTCCTTGCATTAGTTATTTCGCCATTTTAATTCAAAGCTTTCGCCTAAGTTTTCATTTCCCTTTTCTTGTTTCACCATAGTTATGGCTGCTACGCCCAAATCTGTTCACCAAATAGAGGAGAGTTCCACCTCTACTTCCCGCTCGGTCGGTGGTACACAGCCGGTGTCTGGTGACCTACCTCGAGATGCTTTGTCTCGAGGAGGGATTTTATTCTAGAGAGACCTCTCAATGTTCAAGGCCATCGGGAGCATGCATCGAGGTTCATCCCATCGATATGGGAGAAACACCTCGAGGCATTAAGGAGAGACTGGGGATGGGTAGAAAATGTGGTACTGCAGGTACCCTCCCTGGAAAAGGATATCATGGCTTATATAGAGGGGTTTATAAATGTATACACATACCCCTTTACGTTGAGCCCTCTTGATAGAGTCGTGCTCAAGTTTTGTCGGAGATATCGGGTCACCCTGGCACAGGTTCACCCGTTGTTTTGGAGGATAGTGTTGATGATAAGGTTCTTTGCGGAGAAATTCAGGCTCGAGTTCACCCTCAGCCATCTCATCAGATTGTACCGTCCCTTGCACTATCGGGGCCTGATTAATCTACGATGTCGATCCACCCAGCCTTTTATTGCCAGTGATGAAGAAGATGGGGATCGAGGGTGGATGATTCGATTTGTCCGAGTGTGGACTATTGATATCATCCCCGTAGAATTCCTCCCATTTCTTGAGAAATGGAATTTAACACGTAAGTTCTATGCTTGTGTTTTTATCATCCTTGTTCTTACTAGAGGCTAACTTCGTAAAGATGCTTTCTTTCCCTTTCCGCAGCAATCCCGTGGCTGCCACACGAGGTCCCTGATCTAGCGGATTGGACTCGAAAATAGGAAGCTTGTTCGACTTACGATGAGTGTAAGTGGAGAGACCTGTCGAAGGGTAGATGGGAAGCAAAGCACCACGGTAACTGCCGTGTGATTCCTTTAAGGAACATTTCCCTTTGCATTTCCGAACTTCCTTACTGCAGGCATTGGAGAATTCTCTGAGATGATACCCTGCCCTCTCGGGGAGGAGGAAGGATTGTCAGCTTCGGGGCCGAGAAATGACAATAAACGGATGGGATCCTCGAGGGACGAGGATGCTCATAGTGAGGCAAGGCTTGCCCGGGTTCTCAAAGAAGATCCAACCGTCGAGGCAGACCATGTACACATTGGCCGTTGTGTGAGCACTGGGGCAACAGATGGGAGCGGAGTGGTTCCTCCCTTGCCACCGTCTTCTTTCCCCATCAAAGGTACTTCGAGGGATAAAGGTCTTTTGTCGCTATCTTCTTCTCTCGTCGAAGGTACTTTGAGGGATAAAGATTTTCTACTGCCATTTTCTTCTCCCATTGAAGGTACTTAAAGGGACGTTCGGGGCCAAGGACCGCCTGAAGGGAGTGGAGTCCCGAATAATCATGTCCCATCTCGGGATGGTTCAACTTGGGCCGAGGAGGCCATACCAGGAGGTGCTCGCTCGGCTCTCGAGGAGGCTCAGCGGTTCTGTTCTTCGGTAAGCTTCGATAATTCTTTGGTCTTTCAGATTTGTAACTTTGTTCTTCTAAATTGAAGTTTTTTTTTCATAGGCCTTTGAAAACCTTAAGTCCGAGTTGCTTCGCTGTGAGACTAAGCTGCCAAAAGACTTGGACAGGGAGAAATCCCTCAGGCTTCTGTGTGATAAAAGAGCAAAGGAGTTGATACAACTTCACTATGAAATGAATCGAAGCCAGAACTACAAAGGCCGCCTCGAGAGACAGGTAAACTTTGTTTTGAGGGAATGCATGTTTCCTCCCCTATCTTCTGACATTCATAGTTGACATTTCAGTTGCAGAAAAAAACGGAGGACTTAGGGCGCCTTTGGGGCAAAGTTGGCCAGGCCGATTATGAGTGCAAGGAGTTAAGGGCTCAGATAGATTCCCATGTTGCGGCCAAGAAGAATGCTTTGGCCAAGGCTTCTTCCCTCGAAGTGCAGCTTCGAAATGCTCATGAAAATAGCTCAGTCCAGACGAGTAGGATTGTAAGGTTCGAGTCTGATCTATTGAAGATGAAGGCCGAGGTCGTGGACGCCCGGGCTGAAGCTGAAAAGGTTTGAGCTAAGGTTGATAAGAAAGCGTCTGTCTATTTAAAAGACGCTGCCGATGCTCGCGCTGAGTTGAGATGGGCTTCTGATCGGGAGAGCAGAAGAAATGAATATGGCGGATGCAGATCCTGGAGGGAAACCCTCGAGGAGATCCACTCTAGGGTCTTCGATCTCTCGGAAGAGATAGAGTAGGCCAAGGCGGATGAATACGACCCTAAGTTCCTTGTATCCGATTCCGAAGACAATGAGGAAGAGGCAGACTGAACCGTAGTCCCTGAGGGGAAAGTAAACTAGGATTTTCCTTTTTTATTCTGTGTATAGGGCTCTTAGAGAGCATTGTAAATGAAGCCTTGTATTATTTAACACACACACACACGCGCACACACACACACACACACACACACACACACACACACACACACACACATATATATATATATATATATATATATAAAGAAACCTTTCGATTTTCTACTTTCATGAATTTCCCTTTGCTTGTGTCTGTCTTTCTTTTGTTTTGAATTTTGATGTTTGTCGATGATTAGCCGGATGAACTGGACTTCGAGGTAAAATCGTCAAAGGTTTTGTGTCTGATGTACCGATAATTAGTCCGATAAGTTGGACTTCGTTACAAAACCCTTGGGGTTTTGCGCTTGATGCACGATTGATAATAGTTGATATTTAACCTGTTCAGGGTTCACTCTCTGAGTCGGGTTTTGACTTCGAGCTCATCGACCCTTAGGTTTATGAATTGGCCCTGAGGCTCTTTAAGCTGGCGCTTAGGCTCTTACGCATGGGGTCGGTATGACTTCTGATCGGCCCTGAGGCTCTTTTAAGCCGGCTCTTAGGCTCTTACGAATCGGGTTGGTACGACCTCTAATCGGCCCCGAGGCTCTTTTAAGTTGGCTCTTTAGGCTCTTATGCATTGGGTCCCAAAGCTAGAAGCAAGATTTCGAGTAGAATATTCAAAGCTTTTGAGTAAGTAACCGTACAACCTCTAATATGGCTATATTTATCCCTCGTTAAAGACTTTTGAAGTGTTTGTTTTCATCAACCTCTTCGACGGCTCGATAAGAACCTCGATTGCAAGTCGTTATGTGACGATAAATGAGCACCTAAGAAGGTTTTTCTTGGGGGCCGAATTTTCGAAGCCTTTTATTGTCAGGAGCTAATATGATTAAAGCTGTTTCACTTAATAGCCTAATTAACTGGTTGTTTTCGAAGTATTTTCGAAGTATTTAAAGGCCTGTGATTTTATGGCGACGGTCGGACGTCTCCGAGTCGCGTTAGTTTGGCCGGAGCTTTATGACCGTATTTATTGTGTTTGGCTGTAGCCTTTTAGTCCCCGAGTGAGATAGTCTCGGCGTCTATATCTAGGGTATGTCTTTTAAAGGGTCTTACAAGTTCAAATATATAGCCTTAGCTTTAATATCGTGATTATGACTTTTTAAGGTCTTACAAATTGGACATGCCTCGCTTGAGGTCTTCCAGGTTCGGTCATGCCTTACTTGAGGTCTTACAGTTTTGATATTTCCTCATGGAGGTCTTATAATTCATGCCTCGTGGAGGTCTTTCATTATGTGGCGAGGCCTCATGGAGGTCTTACACTGTCAATAATGCCTTATGGTGTATCCATGGCCTTCCGAGCAAGGCATTGTACCTTATGTCACCTTCTATGACATGAAACTTGGTATCTTGGGTTGTACCCGCTATGCTGACTGGGAGGGTGATCTCCCCTTTCATTGTCTCGCTCGCCATGTTGAATCCGTTTAAGACTCGAGAGGCGGGCACAATCTGGTTGAGCAATCCTAGGTGCTCCACCACCCTCGACCTGGTTATGTTGGCCGAGCTACTTGGATCCACAAGCACACGTTTAATTTGAAATTTATTCACAAGAGAAGAAATTACCAATGCGTCGTTATGAGGCTGAGACAGGGACTCGATGTCCTCTTCGCTCAATATTAGAGCATCCTCGGGTATGTAACCTCGAGTTCACTTTTCCCTGGTGATGGATATTTTTTTTCGCTTGGCAATGGGTTCTTGTGGGACGTCGATTCCTCCGACGATCATATGGATGACGTGTTGTGGCTCTTCTGTATCATTTTTCCTGTTCACCTCTCTTTCCCGAAATTGGGTCTTGGCTCGGTCGCTGAGGAACCCTCGGAGGTGTCCTTTGCTGAGTAGTCGAGCTACTTATTCGCGGAGCTGTCTACAATCGTTGGTCCTTTGACCGTGCGTGCCAGGAAATTCATACATAAAGTTAGGGTTCCTTTGCGAAGGGGTTGACAGTATGGGATTTGGTAACCTAGTATCTTTGATTTTACCTATGGCCGACATGATGTCTGAAACATCAATGTTGAAGTTGTAATGTGATAAACGGGGTTCCTCCACCGGTCCTGTATGTCTGTCGAAATAGGCTCTGCTCACGAGTCCCCGAGAATTTTGACCTCGATCTACCATTCGGTCATTTCAAGGTATGTTGCGCCTTGAGGCGTTTCTTCGATCTTTAGTGTATGGTTGGTACCTTTCCTTGTTTGGCCTTGGTTCCTTTGCTAGGAGCCTGTTAGGATATACTGAGCCTGAGGGGGCTCCCAGTTGGTCGTCCTCGACCCTGATCTTAGACTGATACAGGTTGTGGACGTCTGCCCATGTTACGGCAGGATATTCAACCAAGTTATGTTTTAGCTGCTTCGAAGCTACCGAGCTCCATTCGTTCAAACCTTGGGTGAAGGCCTGCACTACCCAGTCATCAAAGACTTCCGGTAATTCCATTCGCTCCATTGGAAAGCGAGATACAAACTCCTATAGCATCTCATTTTCTCTTTGTTTGCTTTTGAAGACGTCGGTTTTCCTTCTAGCAACCTTGATGGCGCCAGCATGTTCCTTTATAAAAGAATCTGCCAGCATGGCAAACGAGTCTATTGAGTTTGGGGATAGATTGTGATACCACATCATGGCCCCCTTTGAAAGTGTTTCTTCGAATTTTTTCAACAAGACGGATTCAAACTCATCATCATTCAAGTCATTTTCTTTTACGGCACAAGAGTAAGAAGTGATGTGCTCGTTGGGGCCCGAGGTCCCATTGTACTTCAGGAGATCGGGCATTCTAAATTTCTTCGGGATTCGCTTTGGAGCAGCTCTTGATGGGAATGGCTTTTGCACGAACTTCTTTGAATCTACACCCTTCAGAATCGGGGGTGCACCCGGGATCTGATCGACCCACGAGTTGTAGGTCTCCACCATTTTGTCGTTAGCTTCTATCTTCTTTTCACATGATTCATTCCTCTTCGTGAGGTCCTTGAGCATCTTTATAATAGCGGGGTCGACTGCTGACCCGTTGTTGCTTGACCTCTCCGGTACCTGTTCGACTTGAGGAGCCGCTTCCGGTGCTGCTGTGCTTGGAGTTTTTTGATGGCTTTGAAGTTGAGCAATCGCCAATTGTTGTGCTTGTAACATTTCTAAAATGACGTAAAGGCTAACCTCTCTTTCCTCCTGAGCTGGAGTTTCTTCTTGTTGGTTTTCTCGGTGTATACCCCCGTCAGTGTGGGAGCTTATATCAACTTGTTGGGCGTTGCGCAAGCCCACATCCATGGGAATTGGCTATGGTGCGTGCTCAGGGTTTCGTAGTGGTACATCGGCGCTTGCGATAGCTACACCATTCTCTCCATGGTCCTCAGAACCGTTGTTTTCATGTGCATTCACTGAGTTAGACATTTTGACCTAAAACCAAAGATTCTTTAGACAATAAAAAGTGTGAAGAATAACTTGTGTTTTTCAGTAAACCAACAGTAAAACAATCACTATTATTTTTAGCCCCACGGTGGGCGCCAAACTGTTTACCTTGAAAATGGTAATTATAATTGAAATTGATTTTGTGGTTCTAAGAATACGTGATTTATTTTAATACTAGTTGCTACGCAATAGATACTAGGTGTGAGTAAGGAAAATGAGATAAGAGCTTAAGGGAAATATATTATGCAAACCGAACAGTTGTGAATCGGGGTCTCGAGGTCGAACTGGGTTGCCTAATAGGAGGCGGTCGATGAACTAATAATAGTTAAAAGGGCCTTGGAAGTGGCCTTCAATGATCAATGATGAGTAATAAATGAAGAATAATCAATGAAACACAATAAATGCAAGCAATGAATTAATAAAGCAAAAGTAGAGTATGTTTGAGTTAGAGAGCAGAGAATGTTCTTGTTATTGTATTGAATATCTTGTGTGAAAGAAATGATAAGGGTCCCATTTATATAGGTGGGGGGATCCCAACATAGTACATGAGAATTCATTACAAAGATACGCAGCTGGTACAACTATTTAATGCCTCGGTACGGACTTGTACTATTCTTGCAGACCTAGCAAGCTCTAATCACGTGCCTTTTGGAAATTTCCCGCTTGTCCACGATAGTCACCAATTTACACTGCCCCCAGGTTGAGCATAGGGAATCCACGATGTTCTCCCTCGGGGTCAAACCTCGAGCTGCGCCTCGAGCCTTCTGAAGACGGGCTATGGAATGCCATAATAATCATAAAATCGGACTCTCCGAGTTTAGCCATATATATTGCTATACTTGTTCCATATCTACTGTTACAACCCATATTCACGTACGTTAGTTCATTCCAAAAGTTAGTCGACGTAAATCTAAGAAGAGATTATCTTTGAAATGATAAGAATTTAATCCTATTGATCTTAAATGATACAAGACTATATAAGGGTGATTAATAAGTATTAGAAGTTAAACGAATCAAGGATATTGTAACTCGTATTCTTGGGTAAACCTAGGGGTGATTAATATTCTCAAGAGGTTTTATTTTAAGGTATTTAAATCATATAATATTTGTATCATAGTGTTGAAGTCAAACGAGTTATGAAACAAAAGTCGACAAGAGTTGTCGCAACTTAGGTTCATAATTTTACTTAAACTTTTGGTCAAATGTTATTAAGCTTTTCTCCGAATCTAATTGGAATTACGTGGTGATCTACCCACAAAATTGAAGATCTATGAGTCTAGTTTTCAACGCATTAAACCGTTTATCAATGCGACATCAGAGTAGAGAGATATAGGTATTGTTGCGAGAATGCACAGGCTGCTAGGTGACAAGTAGGTGTGTCACCTACTTGGCTAAATGATAGCCCAAAATAGCCAATTTCGGGTCCGCCAAAGAGCCCATTTAAAGGGTTATCTCCTGAAATATAACCCTCATTATATATCACAAATAACCTGACCTAAACCCCTGGAAACTTCCTC
Organism: Nicotiana undulata; assembly: GCA_005239495.1. Taxonomy (NCBI): domain Eukaryota; kingdom Viridiplantae; phylum Streptophyta; class Magnoliopsida; order Solanales; family Solanaceae; genus Nicotiana; species Nicotiana undulata. The sequence goes on from ML284903.1 coordinate 84,792, forward strand.
CCAAAAATTATCCACAAACCCTAATTGATTTTCCCTCTCTTTCAAGTTCTAATTGGGAGTAAAACCAAGAGTTTGAAGAACCAAGGAAAGGGCTGAGTTATCAAAAAAGTAAGGTAAGTTTACTGCTCTCTTTCATCCATTTTTTCTGCTGTAAATTCATGTCAATTTGTTCTATACTTGTAAGAACTCACGAGACGGTGATCGGAAGCCGTGAGTTCGAGTTATTCACTTGTAGCAGACTGTTTTGGGGACTGTTTTGTGTTGCTGTTGGGCTGCGTATACCACTACTGTTTTATGGAGTTTTGGAGGAGGAAGGGTGTGGAGAAACACCATATAGATGTAGGATTTTGGGCTGGTCGTTCGTCGTAACATTTTATGGTCGTTTGACACGACTAGGTGGTCGTCTTATGTATGAAGTTATTAGGTTATGTGGACTGTTTTGGGAGGATCAATTTGATTATTATTGATGTTGTTTGGGCTATTTGGTGATTGTTTTGACTTGTGTGAAGTCATATATATATAAGGGAGGTGTTGTCCGTTTCATCGTAAAATATGTTATGGTCGATACATAATAGTTACGACGCTTAAATGATAACGATAGTGTTGTTTCTCTTATTGTAGATTAAAGAGTCGTGACATTTGCATAGATTGAGGTTGGGGCAGTATATACAAGGTATGTGAGGCTATCCCTTACCTTTTTTTGCACGACTCCGATTGTACATAATGCAATGAACGGGCTTCCAAAGATACTCTACTCTTAAAAGCTAGCAGTACTTACATTGTTTCCCTTCTTATGGAACAATTGATGTTGAGGTTGTTTCTCTTATTCTTACGTTATCAATGTTGTTGGTACTTCCTAATTCTTATAAGATTCATGATGAAGAGTTAATCCTAATAACGTGTACGGAGAATATCGACCTTATGTCACTCCGAAAGGTTCAGAATATGATTTCAATTAGTCCTACATGTATAATATATATATGTATCTCTTTTATTCTACCGAGATGTGCTATAGTCGGTTGGGTATGGCACCTATTGATCAACTACTGATAAGTTGGGTTTACCGAGATCAATGTGGCCAAGTACGTTTTACCGAGCCTATTACGGCCGGGTATAATATGATGATGATGATGCCCACAGACGCAGATGTTTTAAAGGTTTATGTATATATATGTATGTATCACGCATTTCATGTCAGTAGCCCTCAGAGGTACCCAGATTTTACAGTTTGTATATTCTCTATCCCCGTTTACATCACTGTTCTTACTTATGCTTTCTTACCTTACATACTCATTACTTTATTCGTACAGATGGCCTTTTTATTTGTGGACACTGCATGTCGTGCTGCAGGTCCTGATAGACAGGTAGACGCAGCTCCCCCACCACAGTAGGCTTTCCAGTTCAGCGGTTATAGGCGAGATCCCTTCTCCAAATTTGCCATGATCTTGGTATGCATTTTTGTTATAGATATTATGGGTATCTCTGGGCCCTGTTCTGGCTATGTTGCATTACTTATGCTCCTTTATAGGCTCATAGACATGTGTCGGCTTGTGTATAGTTTTGTATGCCTTGTTGGATGATTTTGTTGTATAGTCTTTCATGGAAGCATGGTAGCTCCTAACTTATATGTAGTTTCTTGGCAGTCTTGTTACCCCATGTTATGCATGTTCATTCCATTATCTTTCATTTTTTGGTGTTCATTATCCATATCTACCACTTATATTGATATCGTCGGCCCTTTAAGATAATAAGAAGATTAGATAAAATGTACGAGGGTGCTCGACAAATATGTCCCGGGTACTAGTCATGATCCTCTTGTTTGGGTCGTGACAAACTTGGTATCAGAGTAGGTCTGTCCTAGGGGTTTTCTATGAGCCGTGTCTAGTAGAGTCTTGATTATGGATGTGTAGCGCACCACATTTATAATCACGAGACTACATGACGTCTAGTGTTGTTTCCTTCTTCCTGAATCTAGATTGTGCGTAGAGTTGAGTCTTTAGCGTTCGTATCTAATATTAACCTTGTTTTTTTCAGCGATTCCTTCGACTAGGAAGCAAGCGATTAGTAGAGGGCATGATATAGCTGCGGGAGAGGGTACCAGTCAGGTGCCTCGAGCCAGAGCAGGCCAAAGTGAGGCTCAGAGTGAGATGCCGTCTCATACCTCATCTACTCCGTCTCATCCAAAGGCTATTGGGAGGAACCCAGCACCACCAGTTCCTCCGTCTGGCCCTACATACCAGGATATGCAGAGTGCGGTACAATTATTGACTAGCTTGGTAGCTACTCAGGCTCATAGGCAGAATACCAGTGTTGTTGATAAACCGGATAGTACAAGAGTTCGTGATTTTATTAATCTAGACCCTCAAGTGTTTACCGGATCAGACCCCAAGGAGGACCCCCAGACTTTTATTGACCAGTTTCATCGTACACAGCGGGTTATGCATGCTATAGATACAGAGGCAGTAGAGTTGGCTTCTTATCGGTTACGGGATTTAGCGGTTTTCCAGTATGATAGTTGGGAGAGATCCAGGGGTCTGGACGCCTCTCCAGCTGGGTGGAAGGAATTTCTGAGGCCTTTCTTCGTCACTATTTGCCCGTTGAGATAAGACGAGCTCAAGCTGATAAGTTCTTGAACCTTAGACAAGGTAATATGAGTGTGCAAGAGTATAACATGCAGTTTGATTCTTTAGCAAGGTATGCTCCTCAAATGGTGGCCGATATGAGTGATAGGGTGCATATGTTCGTGAATGGGTTGGGACCACATCTGATAAATGAGTGCACGACAACCTCCTTGGTGGAGGGCATGGATATTTCCCATATTCAGGCTTATGCCCAGACCCTAGAGGATCATAAGAGCCAGTAAAGAGCAGATAGGGAGCAAGATAGGGGCCAACATATGAGGGCGAGATTTGTAGGGTATTCTCATGACTTCAGAGGTAGTGTTAGGCCCCAGTATTTGAGGAGTTTAGCGCCACCTGTAGCTAGTGCTCCTCCACAGTTTCAGTGGCCTCGGTATGATCGATTTACCTATTCTGGCCCAGGTCAGAGTTCGCGGGCATCAGGCTCGAAATATCATAAGGATACTAGTCAGACGACACTCCCAACACCCCGTTGTGATCAGTGTGGCAAGACCCACTTTGGACTGTGCTGTTGAGGTTCTGATGCGTGCTATTCTTGCGGATAGCCTGGCCATATGATACGGGATTGTCCAAACAGAGAAGATCTGTGTCTGGTTCTTCCTCATCAGTTCGACCTCCAGCACATGGTTTTCAGCAGTCGACAGGTCGTGGTAGAGGTAGAGGTGCAGTGCCGAGTTTGAGTGGTGCTCAAAATCAAACCTACGCTCTACTAGGTCGACAGGATCTCGAGGCGTCTTAGGATGTTATTACATGTATATTGTGTGTGTTTTCTAATGATGTATATGCGTTGATTGATCCGAGATCTACATTATCATATGTTACACTTTTTGTGGCTAATAAGTTTGGCGTTGAACCTGAATTTATAAGTAAACCACTTGTGGTATCTACTCCGATAGGAGATTCTGTGATTGTTAGAAGGGTATATAGAGGTTGCACAGTGATGATTTGTAGTCGTCAAACCTCGGCGAATTTATTTGAATTAGAAATGGTTGATTTCGACGTGATAATAGGAATGGACTGGTTGGCCTCATGCTATGCAAATGTTGATTGTCGTACGAAGATGGTTAGGTTTCAATTTCCTGATGAACCCGTCATCGAATGGAAAGGGAACATTGCTACGCCAAAAGGTAGGTTTATTTCCTATCTTAAGGCAAGGAAGATGATCTCAAAAGGGTACATTTATCATCTCGTTCGCGTAAGGGATGCGGAGACGAAGCCGCCTACTCTACAATCAATCCCCGTGGTCAATGAATTACCAGATGTTTTCCCAGATGAACTTCCAAGCTTCCTCTTGAAACGGAGATTGAGTTTATCATTGATGTATTGCTTGACACTCAACCCATATCTATTCCTCCATACAGGATGGCCCCGGCAGAGTTGTGAGAGTTGAAGGCGCAGTTGAAGGACTTGCTGGATAACGGCTTCATTAGGCCTAGCACTTCACCTTGGGGTGCGCCAGTCCTGTTTGTGCGGAAGAAAGACGGGTCGTTACAGATGTGTATCGACTATCGACAGTTGAATAAGTTTACTATAAAGAACAAGTATCCACTTCCAAGGATTGACGACATGTTTGACCAACTCCAAGGTGCCAAGTATTTCTCCATGATTGAATTACGTTCAGGGTATCATCAGGTGAGGGTTAAGGAGAAGGATATTCCATAGACGGCCTTCCGGACAAGATATGGGCACTTTGAGTTCTTGGTGATGTTGTTCGGGCTAACAAATGCCCAGTAGCTTTTATGGATCTCATGAATACTATTTTCAGGCCATATCTTGATGTGTTCGTGATCGTATTCATTGATGACATTTTGGTGTATTCTCGTTCAGAGGCGGAACATGCGGGCCACTAGCGGATAATATTACAGACGCTTTAGGATCGTAAGTTATATGCTAAGCTCTCCAAATGTGAATTCAGGTTGAACTCAGTAGCATTCCTTGGTCATGTGATATCTGACGAGGGTATTATTGTCGACACTCAAAAGATCGATGCAGTAAAGAATTGGCCGAGACCTATAACACCATCAGAAGTCTGCAGCTTCCTGGGGTCAGCAGGATATTATAGGTGATTTGTAGAAGGGTTTTCCTCTATATTAGCACCATTGACTAAGTTAAAAAAGAAAGATACTAAGTTCCAGTGGTCTGACGCTTGTGAACGGAGTTTTCAGGAGTTAATGAATCGATTGACATCTGCGCCAGTGCTCACTCTCCCAGAAGGAACATAAGGTTATGTGGTATATTGTGATGCCTCAGGTATAGGTTTGGGGTGCATATTGGTGCAACATGTGAAGGTGATTGATTATGCATCAAGACAATTGAAGAAGCATGAAAAGAATTAATCGACCCATGATTTGGAATTGGTTGTAGTAATATATGCTTTGAAGATATGGCGGCACTACTTATACGGCGTTCATGTTGACATCTACACAGATCACAAGAGTTTACAATACATCTTTAAGCAGAAGGAGTTGAATTTGAGGCAGCGTAGGTGGCTTGAATTACTGAAAGATTACAATATCGAGATATTGTACCATCCCGGTAAAGCCATTGTTGTGGCAGACACTCTTAATCGTAAGTCAATGGGAAGCTTAGTACACATTGAGGCAGGTAGATAGGGGTTGACTAAAGAGCTTCATCAGCTAGCCAATATGAGAATTAGATTGTTAGACTCTGATGAC